>JAMAKT010000089.1:0-31873 GCA_023628415.1 Hypoxylon sp. PDH2405 | reverse complement strand
ATATATTTTTTTACATTATTAATATAAGCTATTATTATATTATTAATATTAATATTTCCTTTAAATTTCTTTAAATATAATTATCTTTATTTTATAAGGAATAATATATATTAAAGTTATTAATTATTATATTTATATTCCTTTTTTCCTTTTATATAATTAATAATATTAAACTTCTTTTAATTTTTCTTAAGGATTTAATATAAATTAACTATATTATTACCTTTTTATTATTAATTTATAAAATAATTATTACTTAATTATACCTTACTTTATTTTATTAATGATTTTCATTAATTCTTTTATTTATATATATTATTATTTTATTTATACCTTTTTAAATTATGTAATAATTATTTACCTTTAAGTAATAAGATTTTTTATTTATAAAGTAAAGTTTTTAAACCGTTATTAATTTACTATTATATTAACTCTTTAACGCTTATAATATAATAGCTTTAATATTTACTATATTTTAATAATGTAAGGAAATAAATGAAACATAAAGGGTAAAACTTATAGGTTTTATATTTAAGTTTTTTTATTTATATAAACGAAAGTTTCTTTTAGATTTTTTAAGCTTTAGTTTTTATATTAATTAAATTATTTATTATTTATTATTACTTAGTTTTACCTTTTTTATAATTTTAAAACTTTTTTTATAAAATCGCTTAATAATTATAATGGTTAATAAAGAAAAAAAATTAGTGGGAAAACTATTATAAAAAGAGTAATGTTATTTTAATAGTATTATATTTTAATAATACCTTACATTTTTTACGCTTTCTTTAAAAAAATAATAAAGAAATGAAAATAACTTTAATAATATAAGCTTAGTTTAATTAAGGTATATATCTTTTAAAAGGGTTAATTAAAACGATTTTAACAATATAAGTTTTATTTAAGTGTATTTCTTTTTAAGCGTTATAATAAAGTAAAAACGTAAGTAATTAAAGCTTTTTATTACGTGTCGCTCTTAGCTTAGCTATATTACTACACACATATATATACACATATATACACATATATACACACGTACGTACGTACGTATAAACTAAATTAAATTAATTAAATTAAACTTATTATAAAAGTTATTATAATAATTAATTAGTTAAAAAAACTACGTAATAAGCTTTAATTATTATTTACTTTCTTAGCTAAATTAAACGCTTAAAAATAAGTGTATCGAAGTGAAACTTATATTATTAAAATTGCTTTAATAAGCTTTTTTAATAAATATAAGTTTTAATTAAATTAACTTTGTATTATTAAAGTTATTTTTATTTCCTTTATAGCTTTTTTAAATAAACTATTGGAAATGTAAGGTATTATTAAAATGCATTATTATTAAAATAATAATACTTTATAAAAATATGGAAAATTTAATTAAAACCGTAATTATAAGCTTAAATATAATAATTTCGATTAATTATTTAATAAAAACGATAAGTTAATTTAGTAATAAAAATAATGCAATATAAAAGCTTTAAAATAATTAGTATTAACAAAGGTTTATTATGTAAATTAACAAAGAGATAAAAATACTAATGCATTAAAAGATAAAATTTCGTTTTATTTATATGCATTAAAGAATAAAACAAACTAAAAGAAGTTACTATTATATTTATATCTTAAAGGTACGGGATAAATTATAACATTTTAAATTCTACTAATTAAATTCGTTTGCTCTTAATTAGTTTAAATAAAATTTATTAAAGATAAAGTAATTTAATGTAGTAATTTCGTTATTATAAATAAAAGAATTAAAAAGCTAAAGAATTATAAACGAATTTAAAAGCGTTTAAAGAATTTCCTTAAAGAAATAGTTCTTAATAATAAATTTCGTAACTTATTTTAAAATAATTTTAAAAGAAAATATTATGGTTTAAACTTATTAAATAATAAAAATAATAATTTTAATTTTAAAACTATTAATATATTTCTCTTTAAAATTAATTAAATCTTTTAAAGATAAAAGAATAATTAAGTAATTTAAATTTTATTTTTAAATATATTTTTAAAAAGTTTAAAATTAAAGAAAAGTATATTTTATATATAATTAATAATATAAATAACAACGTTAAAACTTTTTAAAAATATTATATTAAGAAATAAACTTAAATTAAATATATAATGTAATTTATTATAATTATAACGTTTTTAAATAATAAATATTATTTATTTTAAAGAATATTAAGAATTAAAAGTTTAAAATTATAAAATAAATTACATAAGTAATTTAAGAAAATCGTTAAATATTTTATAATGTTAAGTAAATAAAGTTTATTAATATTACTTAATAAAGGGGTATAGTTATATAGCTGTGAGTGTAAATATAATTATAATTAATTATGTAAGGTATAAGTTTATAAAAGCGTAAGGTAAAGTTAAATATAAATGTACGAAGCCTTTAAGCTTTAGCGTTAAGTAATCGGTTACGTAATCGCGATTTTAACACATAACTTTAATATTTATTTTAACTTATTTAAGAAATAAATTAAACTTAAAATTAATATTTAAAAAGTTATTATTTTCTTTATTAAATTAAAGGATAACTTTTATATATATTTTAATAAATATAAAGGTATTAAGTTTAAAATATATTTTATAATAATTAATTAAGCTTAAATAAAATAAAAAGCGTAAAAAGTAACGGGTAATAAATGTTGTTAAATTAATAATAATAATACATTAAATAAGAAATTTAAATTAAATTTATAAATTAATCCCTTAATTTAAAATAATAAAATAAATAATAAAAAAGAAAAGAAAAATAAAAGAAAATTATATTAATGTTAAAAGAAAGGTTATAAAGTATTTTATTTATTAAAGCGAATATTATTTTATTGATAAGTATTTTAATAATTAATTAAATTAAAAAGAATTAAATAATTAATTTAATAAGAATATTTTAAAGATAAAAAAATAATTTAAAGAATATATAAAAAAAGATAAAAAAGTTAGAAAAAGAATTAATTTTATAGGAATAATTCTTACTTTTATAAAGTATAAACTTATAATAAAGGTAATAATTCATTTTTATGTTAATATTATAATTTATATTATTATTATTAATATTAATATTTATAACGATATAAATATTTATGTTAAAGTAAATTATATAAGTATTTAATTTACGCAATAAGTAAAGTTATAATATATAAAATTTATAATTTTTATTATAACGTATTTTATAATTAACTGAAATATTCAATTAAATGAAATATTTTTTACAACCTTATAACTTTAATTAAATAAAACATAACCATAACGTATTAAAATTAATTACAAATTAAATTAATCCTTTTTATTAAATATCTTTATAATCTCTTAATAAGTTCTTATATTATATTTTATTTTATTATATACTTTATAATATTTTATAATTCCTTTTATCCTTTTGCAATACTTATTTTCTTTATCTTTAATTATATTTATAGCTTTAATATTTTCTTTTTATTCCTATAAAATTTAACCTTTCTTATAAATAAAAAATCTTCCTTTATATAAATATTTAGTTTTTTATTTTATAACGTTTATTAAATAAGTAATTTATCTTTTTTAACTTAATGATTTAATCCTTAAAAAGCGTTATTTTATATATTATTTTATAATTAAACTTTAAGATTTTACTTAAAATTTTTATAATTAATATTAAAAAATTAATATAATAATTAATAATTTTATTTTTAACGTAAATAAATTATTTAATTATATCTTTAAGATTAATTAATATTTTTAAAATTTAAAATATATTAAATAAATTAATCTTTAATAAGGAAGTTTAAATTATTAATATTATATTAAGCTATAAAATAATATAATTTAAATTTAATAAGATTAAACCAATATTTTTAAAGCTAAATCTAATATTATTTTCTATAAAAGTAATAAAAAATACATTATAAAAAGCAATAAAGAAATCTTCCTTTATAATATAAGTTATAAATTATTATATTAAAGCTTTAATTTTAATATTATATATACATTTTAAAATAAAAAAAATGCTTATATTAAGAGATTAAAGCTTATAGGATAAATAAGTAAATATATAAAGAGAAATAATATTATTATTACGATAAAATTTATTAAAATCTAAGAAATAATAACTTTTATAATTATTTAAAATAAGTAAACGTTTTAAATCCTTTATTTAAATCTTAATATATTTATTAAAATATTTTAACCATTTTATAGTAATTTTATTTATTATTTATTTATTATTTAAAATTAAAATAACTTAATTAAATAGAAATATATTATTACAATATTAAAATATAAGGTAATTTTTCCCTATTATAATAATTTATAAAAGAATAACTTAACCTTAAGAATTAATAACTTATATAATTATAAATTATTCCCAATTATTTTATTAAATTTACTTAAACTTTAATTTCTTTTTAAAGTTTATAATAATTATTTTTTCTAATATAATTATACCCATTATAAACTTAATTTTATTAAAGTTATAAATATCTTTTTTTTATATATTATACTTCGTAATTATATCTTAAATAAAGTTAAATTATTTCTAATATATATTTAAATTTTCAAATAAAATTCTTTAATAATTAATTCTTTAATTAAAACGCGTTTTAAGCTTTAATTATTATTTAATAAAGTTAAAAGCTTAATTCTTCTTAACACATTTCACATTATATTCGCGTAATAATATATTTATTATTTCTTTAACGTTTTAAATTTAAGGAGGAAATACTCACACATTTAAATCAAAAATATATTTAATAATTACTTTCTCTTCCATTAAAGTTAACTTTTATTAAGAAGATATAATATTAACTTTAAGTTATATACCATTTATTTTATTATATATAATAAATAAAGGGATATTATAAATTTTAATAACGCATTTTAAGCTAAATTTTTGGTTTTATTTTAAAGCTTAAATAATAAGGTTTAATTTAATATCTTTAAATAATTCAAATATATTATAATTATAAATAAATATATAAGTAAATAAAGTAAATATTAGGAAAGTTAAAAAGTATTCTATTTAATTAAGTGTTCCAGTTAATTATAAAATATGTTATAAATAATTAAGGATATAAAATATTTTATATATAACATTTATTATATATTAATTATAATAATAAATAATTATAACATTATATAATTATTTAAGAAATATTATATAATAATTAATAAAGATTTATATATTAAAAATAATCTTATTCTTTTATTTATAATAACCTTAAAGAATAAATGAATTATTTTTAACTTAAATAATAATTATTAATGGTTTAAAATCTTAGCTTTTAAATATAAAATTCTTAAATTATATAAATTTATTAAAATTTATATAAGATATTATGCTTATATATTTATTATTATTATAATAAAAGAAGAAGTATTTTTATTTAATAAAGATAATAAATTTAATATAATGTATAAAGAAAATTTCCTTATTAAGTTATAAGAATATTTAAATATTTTTAAATATTAAAAGATAAGTAATCTTTTATTTAATAAAGATATTAACTATTTTATTAATTTTATTTTTAATTTTATATTATTATATAGCTTAATATATTCTTTAGTAAGGAATAAGTTTAATCTTTTTTATAATTATATTAGCAATAATTTTAAAATTAATTATATTTAATTATTTAAGAGTTTTATAGGATTATTAATATTTTTTATATTTAAGAAAAATAGTAATTTTAAGTTATATGTAAATTATTACAGCTTTAATAAAGTAATTATTAAAAATTATTATTCTTTATTTCTTATATTGGAAATTTGTAATAAAATCTTTAGTATAAAATGTTTTTTTAAAATTAATTTAAAAAAATATTATTATGTTAAAATTAAAAAAGGTAATTAATGGAAAATTGTTTTTTATATTCGTTACAATTATTATAAATATATGGTTATTTTTAGGTTAATAAATGCTTTTATTATATTTTAAAATTATATATAACGTATTTCATAATTAACCCGCTATTTTAATTAACCCGCTACTTTTTAACTTTTTCAACATTTATTTCATTTATTTATATATTTATTCATAATTATAATATATTTAAATTATTTAAAGATATTAAATTAAACCTTATCATTTAAGCTTTAAAATAAAACTTATATCTTAATATTATATATGTTATAAAAATCTATAATATCTCTTAATTTATTTTATATGATAAAATAAATAATATATTATTTAAATATAATATTATTCATTTTTATTTAAAGTTAATTCTAATAAAAAAGGAAATAATTATTAAATATATTCTTAACTTAAATATGTAAGTATTTCCTTCTTAGGTTTAAAGCGTTAAAGAAATGGCGAATATATTATTATATAAATACGATATGGGATATATTAGGAAAAATTAAACTTTTAACTTTATTAAATAATAATTAAAGCTTAAAATATATTTTAATTAAAGAATTAATTATTAAAAAGTTTTATTTAAAGATTTAAATATATATTAAAAATAATTTAACCTTATTTAAAATATAATTATAAAATATAATGTATAAAAGAAAAATATTTTTAAGTTTAATAAAATTAAGTTTATAATAAATATAAATATAATAATAGGAATAATTATTATAAACTTTAAAACAAATTAAATTAAGTAAACTTAATAAAATAATTAAAAATAGTTTATAATTATATAAGCTATTAATTTTCAAAATTAAGCTATTCCTTTATAAATTATTATGGTAAGGAAAAATTACCTTATATTTTAATATTATAATAGTAAATTTCTATTTAATTAAATTATTTTAATCTTAAATAATAAATGGATAATAAATAAGATTATTATAAAATGGCTTAAATATTTTAATAAATATATTAAAACTTAAATAAAAGGTTTAAAATATTTATTTATTTTAAATGGCTATAAGAGCTATTATTCTTTAAATTTTAATTAATTTTATTATAATAATAATATCATTCCTTTTTATATGTTTTCTTATTTATCCCATAAGCTCTAACCTCTTAATATAAGCATTTTTACTATTTTAAAATATATATATAATATTAAAATTAAAGTTTTAATATAACGATTTATAATATATATTATAAAAGAAAATTTCTTCATTATCTTTTATAATATATTTTTTATTATTTTTATAAAAGATAATATTTAATTTAACTTTAAAAATATTAATTTAATCTTATTAAATTTAAATTATATTATTTTATAACTTAATATAACGCTAATAATTTAAACTTCTTTATTAAAGGATAATTTGTTTAATATATCTTAAATTTTGAAAATATTAATTAACCTTAAAGATATAATTTTATAATTTATTTATATTAAAAATAAAATTATTAACTATTAAATTAATTCCTTAATATTAATTATAAAAGCCTTAGATAAAATATTAAAGGTTATTTATAAATTAATATATTAAGTAATAATTTTAACGGATTAAATATTTAAATTAAAAGAGATAAATTACTTATTTAATAAGCGTTATAAAATAAAAAACAAATGTTTATATAAAGGAAGATCTTTTATTTATAAAAAAGGTTAAGTTCTATAAGAATAAAGAGGAAATGTTAAAGTTATAAATATAATTAAAAATAAAAAAAATGGTTATTATAAAAAGGCAAAGGAAAGTATAAAACGTTATGGAATATATAGTAAAATAGGATATAATGTAAGAACTTATTAAAAGGTTATAAAGATATTTAATGAAAAAGATTAATTTAATTTTTAATTAATTTAAATACGTTATAGTTATCTTTTTATTAATTAAAGTTATAAGGTAGTAAAAAAATAACGGATTAATTAAAATAACAGGTTAATTATAAAATACGTTATTAAGTTTTTTATAAATATATTAATAATTTTTATATTATATATTTAAATAATATTTTAACTTTTTTATAAGATTAAAAATTATATATGCAATATTTATATATAATTTTATAAAAATTATAAAAGAATAAACTTTTTATAAATCCTTTTAAATGTAATTTTTATAAAATAAAAGTTAAATTTCTTAGTTATATTATTTTAACGAAGGGAATTTTTATAAATCTTAATTAAGTTAAAATTATTAAGAATTAGTTATAAGTTAAAATATATCCTTATATATAATAATTTCTTAAATTTTATAATTTTTATAGAAGATTTATAAAGGATTATTCGAATATAATAAAACCTTTTAATGATTTTTTAAAAGGTAGCATTAATAGTAAAAAGCTTAAAAAGGTTAACTTAAACGATAAAGTAGTAAATATATTTTATTTATTACGTAAAGCATTTATTAAAGCTTTTTTATTACGTTATTTTAACCTAAAGTTATTAACGCGAGTTAAAACTAATACGTTTAAATAAGTAATATTAAAGATAATGTTTTAATTTAATAAGTAAGGGGTATATTATTTTATTACGTTTTAATTACATAAGTTTAAAGGTTTAAAATTAAATTATAACATATTAAATTAAAAGATAATAATTATTATTAAATTATTTTAATATTAAAAATATTATTTATAAGGTAATAAGTATATTATTAAAGTTATATTAAATTATTAAAATTTATAATTCTTTATAAAGTAAATAAAGATAAATAATTAATAAGCTTATTAATATATAAACTTAACTTTATATAATTTTAAAATTATATATTAAACTTGAGGTTTCTACGCAACGCGAACATAATATTCCTAAATTTATAACCTAATATTTATTCATATCGTAAGGTAACTTATTTAATTCCTCATCTTTACAAATCTTTTTTAAGCGCGGGGTTTTTTTTTTTTTCGCAATATTATAAAGGTAATTTTATTTTAATCTTTAATATAATATACATTTTTAAGATGTATATTATGTAATTTATACCAATTTAACTTATTATAATTACGCTTTTAATAATCCCAATTATTTAACTTTTACTTTAAGTTTAAATCTTTAATAATACATTTAATAAAAATTAATTTTTATTATAATAAACTTTAAATCTATTTAATTAATTAAAACTTTTAAATACTTTAAATAAAGCTTTATTAATATAATAATAATTTATTATTAAATTTTCTTTATTTCATTACATTATAATCCCATTAGTTTTACTTTATTTTTGCAAATTTATAATATTTTATTAGCTTTAATTTATAAAAAAATTAATTTTTAAATCTTTTCTTAAATATTTATTCTAACTTAATAATATTAAAGCGTTAAAGTTATTAATATTATATATAATATGGTAAAACCTAAGATATTTATATTTCTATATTAAATCTTAACATTATAATTAAAACCATTATTAAAAGATATAATTCATACCTTTATACTTTTAATTTATCCGTTTTAAAACATTATTTACCTTTTCAAAATCATTATTTACATTTTAAAAAACGTTAAGACTTTAAAAAAAAAGTTAATTTATCTCATATAAAAAAGCAGAAAGTTAATCGTTAATTTTAATAACTAACTACAATTTTAATTAATATTTTATACTTTTTTATAAACCATAGTAAAGAGGTTATATTTTTACCTTTTATTATATCTACCATATTTATATAGTAAAAGACTTTTAACTTAAGTAACAAAATAAATATATTAATATTAATAAGCTTTACTTAATCACTATTTAATAAACCTAAAAATCCTTCTTTAAACTTTAAGGCTTTATTATTAAAGTTTATATTTTTTATTACTAAAACTTTATCCGAAGATAATATATTAAATATAAATAATTTTAAATCTTAAAAATTTATCTTTAAAAAGTATTAAAGCCTTATTAACAATCCTTTATTTTAAATTTAATAACTTAAATATAATTATATTTATTTACGTAAGAATATTTACAATAAACCTAAAAATGTTAGAATAATTCTTACCATCATTTAATTAATTTATAAATATTTTAATTCCTTAGATAATAAATTTAAATGAATAGAATTATTTACTTAAGGTAATAAAATAAAAGAATTTGTGGATAAAAATACCACTATATCTTAATTTTCTATTATATATTAATTACTTATTGCTATATTAAATACTATTACAATTAATAATAAATAAAATATTAAATTAATAATAATTTTAAGTACAGATTTAAATAAAGAAATACATAATAAAAATGATATAAATATAAAATTAAGTAATAATTAAGATAAAATAAGAATTAGGTTAATAGAGGACAATATTAAAACCACATTTAATTAGATTTTACTAACCTATCCTTTTATTTAAAAGATAAGAATTAAAACCATTAATAAAATTATAATAAATCATTAAAATATTCCTTTCATAAAATCTAAGTTTAAGATAAAGATTTCAGCCTTTACGTTTAATATATTATTCAAATATTTATAAACATTTCTCTAAAGATATCTTATTAACAAAATAAAGATAATTTAAGCTAATGATTTATTTAATTATTCATTTTTAATAATAGAATTTAAAGATTTAAAGATAAATTATATTAATACCTTATAAGTAACTATAAACCAATATATTTTAGGATATATAGCTTACTTTAATATAACTAAGAAAGTTAATAATTTAATAATTAACTTTACATAGCTTTCTTTAATTACTATTATTTTTAATATTACCATAAACAATTCCAAAATATAACTCTTTATATTATAACAAAAGATATATAAGGATAATAGTTTTTAATTTATTATTTACTTAGTTAACGATTTTTTTCTTCATAAAAAGGAAAAATATTTATAATTTTATATATATTTTTATAATATTTTCAAATAAGGTTTACAAAAAAAGAAATTATTATATACCTTTATTTAATAAAAATATAAAAAACAACTTTTAAAAAGTTTAACGTTTTAAAAATTTAGTAAAACATATTTAAAGTTAAGTTAAATAATTATAAATATTACGGCCTTATTACAATTACGTTAGGTTAAACATAAGTTATTAATTTTGTTTATAAATAAAACATTTTTAAGTAAACATTAAAGATATTAAATACATTAATAATTAATAAATATATTTTTTAATAATAAAAGAAATTATTAGATATATTAAAGAATATTACTTTATTATTTACATTAATAAACATATTAATTTTTTAAAAATAAAAAGCTTTACTATTTATATTTGGTATTTTATTTCTTACGTTAATAAACATATTACTTTACTAAAAAAACCATTTTATTTCTTACGTTAATAAATATATTACTTTATCAGAAAAACTATTTTATTTCTTACATAAATAAACATATTATTTTATTAAAATTTAAGACAATACTTTTATCTTACCTTTTCAAATAAATTAGTGACAAACAAGTTACTTATTTTTTAACTTAACTATACCTTTATTAATTACTTTTATAATAATATAATAAATTATTTACTAAATTAAAAGTTATTATATAAGCGTTTTATTAGCGAAAATTATTTAAAAACTTCTTTAATATTTAAGTATTTTTCGTTATTATTATTTATAATATTAATTTATATCTTAAGTATTTTTTTATTAAAATTTCCTTTTTTTATAACTTCTTAAACTCCCTTTTTATATTTAAACGATTATATAATATATTATTTTAATTTTAATTAAAATTGGCTTAAGAAAAGTATATTATTATTTAACTTTTTAAGAATTCCTTATGCCTTAATTAACATAAGTTAAAGACTTTATAAGATTACTATATAAATAAAGCTTTAATTTAAAGGCATTTCCTCTTTATATTTAACTATTTTAATTAGATTATTATTAAATTAGCTTATAATTTAATTAAAGTAATAAATATATTACTTGTTTTTAAGTTTAATTTAACCTTTATTAAAAGCTTACGTTTATTTTTTTCTATTTAATTTATTAAAAAGCAAATAAATATAGAAAAAATACGCTTTCTTTTTAAGTAAGTCCTTAATTTTATATTTATTTATACGATTTAAATAGAATTAAAGTTCGACAAATACCCTATGACTTAATAAAAGCTTTATAAGGTTATTATTTAATATAATAATAATTTTATTAAATATATAAACGACTTTACTTAAGAATAAACAACTAACAAATTTATTTTAAACAATTAATTTAATATTTATAACCTTTACATTCTTTAATTTACATATATTTTAAGTTATTTATTAAAAAGTAAACCTTAAAGTTTAAATTAATTACTTATAATTATAAGCTTATTATAAAAGTAATTAATAACATTTGCCATGAGTTATTACTTTTTAAATTATCCTTATCCTTTATTTAAAAGCCTTAAAGATATAAGTTTCCACACACATAAATTAGCTTATTATTTTATCGCTTAAAGTTATTAATATTAAAAATATAGGTTAATATTACAATAATTATCGTAATAAAGTACTTAAAAACGTTCAAATTAATCCCTAAAACTAAGACTTAAGTTATTATTCCAAACATAAAAATAATAAATCTAAACTTAATAAACTAAGAATTACATTTTATACGTTTTATTATAGCTATTATATTTATAAAGGTTATATTTAAGTTAAATCTTAAGAATATTTGCTTAATTTATACAACCCGCTTTAAGGTTTTTAAACTTTTAATAAGTAACATAATAAAAATGCTTAAAATATTTAATATAAAGTAAATATTTTAAGTATTTTTAAGAAAAAAATAAAATCTTTAAAATTTAATATTAAAATATTAAATATATTTTAAATATTAAATATAAAATATCTTAAATATTTTATAAAATAAAGATCTTTATAATTTAAAATTAAGATTTTATAATGAAAAGTAAGATTTAACTCACCTTTTATATACTTAAATTTATAACATTTTAAATAACCTTTTTTATTTTTTTAATTCTTTAATAATTACTAAATTTTATATTTAACATATTTAACGGTTAATTTCTTTATTCTTAAATAATTCTAATATATATATAATTCTATTAATTCATTATAATATATATATTCCTTTATATATGTAAACTTATTTATTTATATGTAAAATTTAGTTTTTTTATTTATATAAACCTCCTTTTAAACAAATCTATCTTTTATTACTATATTTCATTATTTATAGGTTTACTTTATAAAATTGGCTTTAGTTTTTGTATATTTCTTTATAATATATTTACTTAAGTAGCTTATTTTAATTTTCTTTAAATTAATATATTTTCATTAAATTTTATCCTTATTAAGTTTTATCTTAAGTAATTTTAAAATGCTTTTTTATATATATCTCTATACTATGCTTAAAAATAACGTAAATATATACTATTTAACTTTTAATTATTAATTATTTAAGTATTTCTTTATATATTCATTATGTTAATAACTTATTTTTAAGCTTAAGGTTTTTCTTAAAGTTCGTTTTAAAGTTTTTCCTAAGGTTTTAATATACCCTTTATAGTTTAGTTTTATCCTTAAGTTTCTAATCTATTATTTTAAGTTCAAAATATTAATTAAAATTTTCCTAATTAAGAAATTCATATAATTACGTTTAATTTTATAATAATATAATCTTAACATGTTTAATTACATAGTTAACCTTATAGTTTAAAAGCTTAACTTAAATATAAACAACTTAACTAACCCCATGATTTAAAAACTTAACTTAAATATAAGTAACTTAACTAACCCCATAAATTAAAAGCTTAAATTAAACATAAGCAAATTAACCAATCTTATAGCTTAAAAGCTTAACTTAAACATAGGTAACTTAATTAACCTTATGAATTAAAAGCTTAAATTAAATATAAATAAATTAACTAACCCTATAAATTAAAAGTTTAATTTAACTATACGCTTCTTAATTAACCTTATAACTTAAAGGCTTAAACGCACCGTTTTAATTTATTATCTTTATTTTCTCGTTCTTTATCTTTTCAATCTTTTAATGCCTCATTAATTATTATTCAAAAGGAACTTAATTTAATTAATAATCTCATTAAAAGTTTTAATACTAATTTTAAGGATAAGAAATATGAATTAAATATTTAATTATTTTTAAATTTTATTTTTAATCGTTATAAAGCATAATATATACGTAACTTTTAAAAGGTAATATATAAGCTTAATAACGTACCTTTAAAATAATATTGTTTATATTTAATTTAATATTTATATAATAACAATTAATTAAGGTTATAAAGTAATTTTTTAAATAAATTTATAAAATGTTTTTATATTTTATTTAAAAAGAATATTAATTTTAATTTAAAGGACTTAAAAAAAAAGCAATATTAATTTAATTATACGGATTATTTTCCCTATAAGTTTAAAATGACTTACATTTACAATTATTATTAATTATATATTAATAAAGATTAAATTTTTATAAATTATTGCTTTAATATATTATACATTCCTTACGTTTATCTATTTCCTTTAGCTATTAAAAATCTTTAACCTTTTAAAGAAAGGTTTTTAGCTTTAAAATATACCTTTAAAATAATTATTAAATTTAATTTAAATCTTTTAAATAATTATTTTAATAACCTATCTTATTATAAAGTTACCAAATATATATTTATATTCGCGAATAATTTATATTTTATAACTAAGGTTTTACCTTACAACATTAAAACTATTTTAAGCAACGTTTACGTTATATAATATAGCTTAAATAAGCTTATTAAAAAAAACCTCCTCCCTTTTTTAAGTTTACATAAATTTAAAATAAAAACTACTCTTTTATAATTAAAAAAAAATAACTACTTATATTATTATATACCTCTTAATTATTCATTTTAAGATTATTAAAATGGGATAGATAAGGATGAAATTTTCCCTTAAGGCATTATAAACAACGTAATACATATTCCTAATATTAAAAAAAAGTTTACGCACCGCGCTATTTATATTCTTTATTATAAATAATAAAATCTAACTTTTAATAAAGATTAAACTTTAAATTTTAGCTTTAATTTTATATTAAATAATGAAAATAAATCCAAGAATTTTTAATTAATATTAAACAAAAATACCAATATGCTTAAGTAAAAGTAAGCCAATGTTACTTTAAAAGTTAAGAATATCCTTATTTTTAATAACCCTCCTTAAGATATTAAATTTAATATTTTAATATTAAACCCTAATAAAATTAATAAATTTAATATTAAAGAAATTAAATTTAAAATAATTTTTTTTAAATTTTTTATATTAAAAGGAAATTAAACAAATAATATTTAAAAAGCTTATTTTATATAATAAGCTTTTATAACTAAATATAAGGATAATATTAATCTATTAAACATTAAGAATATTAATGAAAAGTTTATTAAAGGTATCCCTTATTTAAAGATAATACTTAGAAATCGTTTCCTTAATATTTATAATATTTATTATTATACTTATACCTTTATTAAAATTCTTTCATATGGCTTAAGCGATCCTATTACTATAAATAAGGATTAAAAAGAAAAGAAAGAGAAAAACTTTAATTTTAAAACGTATAAAACTTCCTTAATAATTATATTTCTTTAATTCATTAACTATATATTTATAAATAAGATTTTATTAAGTTATATTAACATAATATTATTACAACAATATATCTCATTTTCCCCTTTTTAATCTTTAACAATATTATTAAAGTTAATAATAACTATATTAATAAAGCTTAAATAAATAAGTTATCTTTCACTAAAGTTTAAGTTACTTACAAATCTTTAACAAAAGAATAACTTATTTAAGCTGTTAATAAACTTAAGGATTATAAGCTAATTAATAACCATAATATAAAAGCTTTATTAAAGGAAATTTTTATATATAAAAGGTAATAATTTTTATTTAACAAATTAAAATATAATTAACATAATAAGCTAAAAAGTTTAATTATTAAATATAACCCTTTTATTATATAATTCATTATAAATCTAAATAATTTATTAAATTTTATTCATATTTAAATAAGTTAAAAGTTTTACGGAAATAAATACCTTTAAAAGGTTTAAGATAAGATTAAGAAAGGATTATTAAATAATTATTACGTTATTATTAAAGAAATTAACTAAGATTTAATTTCATTAATTCTTTAATTTTATCGCTATAATAAAGCTTTTTTCAATAAGATCATTTAATTAAAAAATAAAAATAATGCTTTAAGTTTTATTAATACTTATTTTACATATATAAAAATAAATTATTATAAGGCTTTTCATTTTTATAAATTTCTATAATTTATTAGAAATATAAGCTCTTATAAAATCTTAAAGGGCTTATGTAATAAGGAAGACGTTAAGAAAGTAGTTAATTTCTTAAAATAAGTTAACGAACATTTTTAAGAAAATTTTAACCAAGTTTAATTTAAGATAAAAATAAGTAAGAATAATTGCTTATAACCCCCTAAATATTTTATAACTAACTTAAATAAAGTAAAGGAAAAATAAGAAAATAAGGCTTAATTTATTACTATTACGATATAATACCATTATTATATTACCATATATTAAAAATATTATAATAATAAACGTGGTAAAAACTATAAGGTTAAAACTAATAAAAGTTATTAATTTAATTAGCTATAAAAATTAATTAAGCAAATATATTTAAATAAAAATAAAGTTTTTTAAATACATTATACCTTAAGTAATTATAATAAGTAAAATAAAGTTATAATTACTACTTTACGTTATAACCACAATTATACCTTAATTTTTATTTAATCCCAGCAATTATTATTTTTATATTATATAATTAATTACGTAATAAAACTTAATCTCTTTTTATTTAAGCAAATTATTACCGTAATATATTATATAAATGCTTTTTCTTAAATATTAGATTTTATTAATAAGGAAAACCATAATGAAAATATACATAGCTTAATAATATAAATTTTTAATCAATTCTACTTAAAACGGGAATTATTATTAATAAAAATATATAATTATTTTCTTAACTTTAAAACATTTTTATTATTTAAATTAAAGTTTATATAACTTTATTATATTATAATTTATTATAACGCTTTTTAAATATAACCATATCTTTGAAAACTTATTATTAAAGCTTTAAATTATATTGTAAGTAAAAATATAAAAGAGTAGGTTTTTTTAAATTAATTTTCCGACATAAAACTAACCTTTTTTTAAACTTATTTACATTATAATTTAAAGCTCTAAGATTTATACTTATACGATTATATTTCTATAATTAATATTATATAAAAACCTAAGAAAAAATGGTTAATCTTTCATATATTATTTGGAAAAAGCTTAGATTTTATATTTAAATATTACTAACATATTAGGAAAAAGGATAATATTTATACTCTTTTACTTATTAAAACATATCTTTTAAGCTTTAAAGATAGTAATATCTTTAAGAAATCTGCTATTATTCGCTTAACTTTATTTATGCCTTAGTAAAAGTTTAATTTATTTAAAAATAATTTTCCGATTAAGATTTAAAATCGTTTATTCAAACGTTTTAACAAATATATTAAATTTTATAATAGTAATTTTAACCTGCTTTAAAAAAGTAAAGAAGATACTAAGAAAAATGCTAAGATTTAAAACGTTTGTATAAATAAAGATAACTTTATGAAATTAAGAAACTATTAAAACTTTAATAAAGATAGGAATGAAAAAAGCAAAAAAAACAACCATAAACCCAAAGATTTAAAATCTTTTTCCGTATTTTTAAATAGCCTTGTTCTTTATTTAAATTAAGGTATAAATAAGTAGCTTCCAATTTTTAAAAGAAATATTATAACCATAATTTAGCCATTTTTTAATAGGAATTTAAAAAAGTTAACTAATTTCCTTATAGCCTTTAAAATAAAGACTTATTAAAATTTAATAAATGATATAAGCTTTATAACTTTTAAATCTTTAAATAATAGTTATTATATTAAGGAATTATTATACAATAATATTTTTATATAAAAAAGTAAACTTAAAAAACTTAATATTAATAACTTATAAGCAATAATAAGTAATATTAATGGAGAAAATATTAAATCTACTACTAAGGATTTAAGCAATAAATTTATAAATAAAATAAATTGCTTACTTCTTAATTTTAATAAAGAACTTACGCTTAATATATACCTTAGGTTATTAAATACTATAACTTACATTTAACTAACTTAAATTATAATTAAATATAATTTAAGCCATATATAAGCAAACATTAACTTTATAATAATTAAGGAAAAATATTTAAATTAAAAACAAACAATTACATTAAATATTATATTACGTCATTTAAATAAAGTTAATATTACTTAAGCGAAAAAATCCTATAAAATACTATAACTTTTCCATTACCTAAAAAACGAAAATGAAATAAATAAAAACGTTATTATTTAAACTTTAATCTTAACATTAAAAAGAAAGAATTACAAAAGGAAAATATAAATTATTATAACTTTTAAAAGCACTAAGGCAAATATTAATAAAATTATTATTTATTTTATTATTAAATTATTATTAACTAATTAAAAAAAAATATTTATTAACAAAATTAATATATTAAAAGAAACTAATATCCTAATTATTAATAAATATAATATAATACTTAATTTAAATTTACTTAAAATTTATAACTAACTACGAAAAGCTTATAACCGCCTTAATAAAAACTTTAAAAATATGCTTATAATTATTCTATACGGAGATTTTTATTAATTTAAATTAGTTATAAATATATCTTTATTATATTTTAATAAGCTAACAAACATATAAAAATTAATAAATATAAGTAATAAATTTCATATTAAAGATAATAAATATACATTAAAATATTAACTATAATTAAAGTTTATATTAATTATTATTTTAAATTAACAAATAAGAACAATAAATCTTATATATACTATCTTATTAAGCAAGCTTAAAAATAAGGAATAAATATTAAAAGATTTTACTTTTTTAAATATACGTTTTACATAACTATTTAATATTACCCTTAATAAATATTACAAAGCCATAACACCTTTAAATACTTTTAAATACTTAATTAACTTTTAAGTTATAATTTCATTTATAAAGAATTAATAATAGAAAGTTTATATCTTTTTTTTCTTATATATTATAAAGAAATAAAAAACTTTACAAAAAACTTTTCAAATTATAAATACTTTTAAAATTCACATACTAACATTCTTAATCTTTACTAAAAATATATTTATTACAATCACAGAAAATTTTCATTAAAGCTTTAAAATTATAAATAACACTAATTATATTATAAAAGATTTTATACTTAATAACAATTTATTTTTATATAAAATAAATAATAATATTATAATATATATAAAACCTTTACAAGTTATATTCTTATCCTTAAAAATAATAGAAAACCTTTACTTACCCAGCTTAAAAAAAAATTATTACCCATTTTCCTAAAAAGGATTAAGATATTAAAAAAGGTAAATAATTTATTTAACAAACTTAAATTTATATTAACACCTACTTTTGCAATTATAAACTTTAAATTTTAAAGATAAACAATAAAGAATAAAACTTATATTAACTTAATTATAAGAATCTTTATGTATAAAGGAGTAAGCTTTATATTAACATATATTTAATTATTTTAAATTATTAAATTAGAGAACTTATATTTCCTTTTTAAAATTAACGTTAATATATAAAAAAAATTATAACTTCCTTTTAAAATAAATAAAAGATTAAAACAACTTACTTACCTTAACTAATTAACTATTAAAAATTATAGAAAATTAGATTAAATAAATAAACATTATTTATCTTACTTAAAAAAGCTACTTATCTTATATACCTTTATATTCTATGGGAAATTATAACCATCCTAACATTTTAATAATATAAAAGACTTAAACCACATATTACTTAATACTTAAATATCACCTTATCATATAATTAATATTATTTAATTATGCTTTTTTAACTTTTCCAAAGTATTACTTTTTAACCATATGCTAATACGTTTTAAAAGATTTAACGTTTATTAAAGATTTAATATTAATTAATAAAATTCTAATATAGTTTCATACCTCGCATTTCCCAAATAAGAAAAAATATATTAATTAATATATTAATATATTAGTTAAAACCACAATATAATAACCCCTTATAAATTCAAAACATAAGTAAGAAAAACTTTGCGAATATATTATTTAAAAGATTTAATTATATAAGAGAAAAGAAAAATATATTAAATTAATAAATTCTTTCTTTTTAAGCTAAAATAGTTATATTGTAAGAATTAAAAGCTTAAGTACTTATAAGAAATAAAAAGTACTTTTATTTTTAAAATAAAATAAATACCTTAAAGTAAAATTTTAATGAATAAAATAAGAACTTTTATTATATCCTTTAAATAATATTTAAAAAATAACTAAGAAAATGATTACGTAAATAACTAAATATAAAAGAAATAATTTAGAAAATATAAAAACCTTATTAAAACGAGTTTAAGTATTAAACTTAAAGTTAAATTACAAAAAGGTTAAGTTATAAATAGTAAAAGTTAAAGTTAATAATTTACTTTAATTAATAAGAAATAATAGTTTTTTTAAATATTAAAATTATATTTATATACCCTTAAAATAAAGTATTTATAATAAGTTAATAATATAATATTATAATAACTTATTAATAAGGTATTTTAGTAAAAAGCGAATATTAAAATTATTATTAAAAAAGTATTGTTAAAAGAATATAACTTTTAAGTTAATAAATAAATTAAGGATTATAATATATGCTATAAAGTAAAAATATTAAAGCATAAACCTTATAATAAGTTATAATCTCTTCCTTTTTTTATAAGGCTTTAGAAAAAGTTAATAATAAATTTTATTATAGGATTATTTCACGTATAGTTTAAAAGATAAAAAGTTAACGCAATATTAATTATTGTAAATCGTTATATAAAAATGGTTAAATTCTTCCCTATCATTATTAAGATTATAACGGCATAATTTATAAAACTTATATATTAAAGAATTTTCCTTTAATATAAAACATTTAATAATATTATTTTAAATAAAGGATTTATTTTTATAAGTAACTTTTAATTAAGTTTATATTATTATTTAAAAATTAAGAAATAACTCTTAATTATTTATTATCCTTAAATAAATAATTAAACGAAATAAGTAAACTAAATATTACAAACGTATTTTTAATACTTTATAAATAAAAAGTAAACGCATTAAGTAATAATTTTAAATATAACTTAATTTACTTATAATAATATATAAAATGTAACCACAAAAATATTATTATTTATAACATTAATAAATTATTACCTTATAATAAGAGTTAATATTAAAGATAATATCTTAAAAAAAGAAATATTTACTATAATAACGTAAATATAAAAGCTTAAAAAAGTTCGTAAAGAAATAAAATATTATTAAGCGTATATAATTAAAACGTAAGCTAAATATTATAATAAGTATTATTAATTATTAAGACTTAAGAAAAATAATTTAATTAACATATTAATAAAAAACCTTAAATTTAAGAATATTTATTTCAAACTAAATCTTTAATTTATAAAACCTTTTAAAATATTAAAACTTATTAAAACATTTATATATTATATTATATTATTTAAGAAATACTTATAATTATATAACGTTTTCCTCATTTCCTTATTAAAGCTTTAACCTTTAAAACCTAACGAAAAATTAAATGATTTTTTATAAATATTAAATTTAAAAGATAAGGAAAACGAATAAAAAGTTAAAGAAATTATTAGCAAATAAATACACAATAATAACACACTTTATTTAATTAAATAAATAAAATGGCCATTTAAATATAATTAATAAGTAAATGAAAAGGATATAAAAATACGAAGAAAAGGATAAAATAATATAAGAAATAAAGAAAGAAAAAAAATATTAAAAGGATTAATAAAGAGTTAAAAAAGGTATAGAAATAAAGTAATTATAAACGAAACTTATTAACGCTTAAAACGACCGCTTAAAAAAGGAAGGAATAATTATAAGGAAATAAGTAAAATATAAAGGGTAAGATTTATAAGTTTTATATTTTTGTTCTCTTATTTATATAAATGAAAACTTCTCTTAAATTCTTTAAGCTTTAATTTTTATATTAATTAAGTTATTAATTATTTATTATTACTTAATCTTACCTCTCTTATAAATAAGCTAAAAGTTAAATTTTATAAAAGCAAAATAATAATAATAATATTATAAATATAAGTAAAAGTAAAGAAAATAATTATTATAAAAAGGCAAAGAAAAAAACGTTGTAAAATATACGACAAAATAAATTATAATGTAAAAACTTATTAATAAGTTATAAACACGTTTAATAAAGAAAATTAATTTAATTTTTAATTAATTTAAATACGTTATAATTATTTTTCATTAATTAAAGTTATAAAGTAATGAAAAAGTAATAGGTTAATTAAAATAACGGATTAATTATAAGTTACGTTATAAAAATAATGTTTTAATTTAATAATAATTTATTATTAAAATATAAAATATTAATAAATAAAATATAAAAGAAATTAAATAAGGGATTAATTATAGTTAAATATAAAAGGTTAATTATACTTAATAACTTTAATATATTAAAGAATATAAATAATTATATATAATACTTAATTATAAAATTATAAAAAGTATTTAAAGTAATAATATTATAATAAAAAGTATTATATTATAAGGTAGCTTAATAATAAAATAATAAAACTAAAAATATAAGATAATATATAAGTTAATAAAAAGGATATAAATTAATAAATATATAAGTTATTTATAAAAAGCTTTAAAATAAAATAATAAAGCTTTTAAAGAAATAATATATAAGGTAAAAAGAAATTATTTTAAAAATATTATAACGAAAGTATTAAATAATAAAAAGTTATAATTTTTAAAATAATAAGTTAAATTAAGGAATTAATAATAAGATTAAAATTAATATTTTTTAACTTTAAAGAAAAGCTTAAAAAAATAATAAGTAAAAAGCTATTAAAATAAAAGCAGTATTATTCGCATAATATAATACTTATTTTTTTCCCGCGTAATAAGTAAAATTTAAAAATGAAGCTATATTTTTAACCCTTAATAACTTTATTAATTTTAATTAACTTAAAATATAATTTAAACTATTAAATAAATAATTTAAATATATATATAATAAATTTGGTTATATTTTTATAAAATGTATATAGCTTAAAATATTAAAGGTTAAATATAAAGGCTTTTTAAAGGGGCTTACGTAATATCTTTTTTAGTATGTCACAGGCTTAAAACCATTAAAGAAAGGCCTTATCTAAGAGCCTTAAGTGCCTTAAGAGCCAAAAGAATATCACGTAAGTACCCTTAGAAACATCTTATTTTCAATCCTAAATAGCTTAGGCTATACACCTCGTACGACGGTGTAACTAAGCTCATTCTATACGTATTTAAGTTATTTATCTAATAATTCAAACTACATTTTAAGCCAATCAGAATTGGTAAAGTTATTAAGGATTAAATAAGAAAAGGGTTTTTAATAAAGTAAGCGATAAGCGTACTACGCGGGAAAAAATAAGTACTATACTACGTAAATAATGCTGCTTTAAAATAAAAGCAACATATTATTAAAATAATTCTTTTCTTATTTATAAATAAACCTTATAAATATATTACTTAACTTAATAAAATTAGCTTATAAATATATTACTTAACTTAATAAAAATAGCTTATAAATAAGGTATTTATTATATTAAAGTTAATAAAATAAAAATAAATTAAAGATATAATTAAATAAATTAAAGCTTAAAAATATTAAGGAAAGTATTTTATTTATTAAATTTATAAAAGCTTATAAAAAGCTAATATATTATATATTAATTATAATAATTATATAAAACTTTATATTTAACTATTACTTAAAGGTATTATTTTATTAAGCATTAATTATAATTTTCTTTAAATTAAAGAAAATAAAGGAAAAAAAAACTTTTTAAAATATATATAAGCTTATTATACTTTTAAATATTATAAGTAAAATTATAAAAAAGGTAATAATATTATAAATTATTATTATAATAAAGGCATAACGTTTATACCTTAAAAAGTAAATGAGAAATAAAGCTTATAAATTTATAAAAATAATAATAAAAATGATTATAAAAGAAATCTTTTTTATATAAAATTATAATATAATGGTATTATTTTTATAACTAAATATTTTTAAAAATATTTAATAATATTATATTATAAAAAATAAAATATATATTTATTATAAAAGGCTTTTTATATTAAATAATTAAATAAGTAAATAACTTTATAACGAATAGAAAAGTTAAATTAATATTTAATAATATAATAATGGAAAATTATTAAATTATTATAAAAATATTATAAAGGTTATAATTATTTCTTATTTTATTTATATTATTATATTATTATATTATATAAAGAATTAAAATAAAAAGGTATTTTAATAATAAGGTTTATAAATAATATAGTTAAACCTTTTAATAATTGTTAAAATTATTAAAGAAAATTATAAAAGGTTTAAAAAGCTTATAAAACTTATGAATTTTAAGTAGCTTATTATAAAATAACCTTTATATTATAAAAGAATAAATTAATGTATTTTATAAAGATTTATATTTTAATAAGAGATATAATAATCCTAAGAAAAATTATTATTAAATTATTAAAAAGCGTTAAGTTTTTAAAAATTTAATTAAATAAAAAGTTAAAATAAAAATAATATTTAAAAGTTATTAAAGTAAAAATAAAATATTAATAATATATATTATTTAAATTAATAAATAATACTTTAAGCTATAATATTTTTAAAATAAAGGAAATATATATATAGGTTATTTAAAATATTATAATATATAAGGTAATAATATAATATATTATAAATTAAAAATTAAAGCTTAAGGTATAATAAAAAAGCTAAACTTTATATAATTAAAATATTTATAAAAAATAAGTAAAATATATAAGGTTATATTAATAACATAATTAAAAAATAAAAGAAAATATTTACTTATGAATTTATACCTTAATATAAAAATAATAAAGTTTAAAAATTAAATTAAATTTATTAACTTTAATAAAGTTATTAAGAAAATAAGAAATAAAATAATAATATAAGTAAGGTAAGTTAAAATAAGAAATTAAGATTATTAATAAAAAAATAATAAATTAATAATATTTTAGTAAAAATATAATAATAAAATTAAAATTATTTAACTTAAAAATAATTTAAGGAATATTATATTATAAAAGTAATAAGTAATATATAAATATATAAAATATAAATGAAATATTATTATAATAAAAGCTACTTTATAAAATATTAACCCTTATATTAATATATATTAAAAAAATAAAGCTTAAAATATTCTTATTTAATAAAAATATATAAAAAGTTAAAAGCAAACGAATTAAAATAATAAAATTTAAGTGTTATAATTTATCGCGTACCTTTAAGGTATAAATACAATAGTAATTCCTTTTAGTTTATTTTATCCTTTAATGCATATAAATAAAACTTCGTTTTATTCTTTAATGCATTAATATTTTTATCTCTTTGTTAATTTACATAATAAACCTTTGCTAATAAAAGTAATTACCTTAAAGTATAAATATAAAAGGAGAAAAATTATATATTATATTATAATAAAACATTTTTAATATATTAAGGTATAATAAATACTTTATTAATAAATAACCTTAAAAGCTTTATTTATTAAGAAAGATTATAAAAAAGCATTAATTAATCCTAATAAAATATAAATTATTATTTAATAATTTCTTAAAAAACTTTTATTAATATATAATATAATATTAATAATAACATTAAAGAAAATAATATAGAAAATAAAACAAAAAGAAAATAAAAAGTTAATATATTAATAATATTAAATTAATAATATAAAACTTAAAAAATATTAATAATAATAATAATATATTTAATAAAACTTAATATAATTATATAAGATTAAAGTTGCTTATTAAAAAATGGCTAATTAATTAAGAATATATTTCCTTAATATATTTTCATTTTAATAATAATAATTCATTAACATTTTATTTTAAACTTAAATTTAATTAATTTTTAATATTAATATTCTTTAAAAGCTTATAAATGTGTATTATGTAAATTACTATATAACGAATTAATTATATAAAGTGTATATACCTTTTATAATAAGTTAACCTTACTTATTTATTACATTTTATATCGCTTTAATAACTTTAATTCTTATATTATTATATAAGGAATAATTATTTATATGCTCTTTTACATTATAATAATTACTTAAAATCCTTTAAATATAATAATTTTATAAATTCTTTATATTTTAATTTTCTTAATAATTTAATTAATTTATTAATTAAGTTAAAAATATTTTATATATATATTATTTATATATTTTATTATATAATTTCCGCTATATATTACTTATATTTTGAAAGATTTTTTAAGGAAATCTTTTTAATTTTCGCATAATTACATATAAAATAAAAAAGGTTAATAATAAGTAATATATTTAAGTTTATGCTTATAATCTTTTATATAATTTATTTTAATCTTTTAATATTAAGGTAATAAAATCTTTTATATTAAAAACTTAATTTATTTTCAACTTCTTTTATTAATCTTTTAAATAATATTATAAATGATTTAATTAAAATTAACTTAATTTCTTTAACTTTTTATAATATTATCCTTAACGTATTTCCTTATTAAAAAAACTTTATACTTAAGTTTTTTGTTCTTTTATAAGAAAAAGCTTCTTTATTAAACGTTAAAAACAGTTAATATAATATTATTAAGCTTATATACTTTATTATTTTAAAAACATTTATTAATATAATAAAATGTTTTACTTAAAAAGATTTTTAAGGAAACGTTTTAAATATAAAGGTAATATATTAAAATAATTTAATTACATTATTTACTTTTATTAATTAAGTTAAACTTTATTATATTTATTATTTTAACCTTAACGGGTTTATCACTTATATTAACAATATAACCGTTTAAAAATATTGCCATTATATCTTTAATAAAGTTCTTTATATTATTAATAATATATACATTCGCTTTTATATTTATGAAAAATAAATTATATATAATATTACCTTTAATTAAGTTATACGTATTAACTATTATTTTAATATTATATATTTAAATAACGTGAAATAATTCATTTAATTTTAACATTATTTAAAAAAAGCATATAATTAAAATTAACTTTATTTTATTTTATTTTATAATATTATATAAGTTATTTTATATTAATATTATTTACTTTTATTATATATAAGTACCTTTTCTTTTATTATATATTATAATAATCCTTAAATTAATATTAAAACATAGTTAATATTTTAACTTTAAATAATATAACTTATTATTAAAATATTTAATTATCTTATATTTACTTTATCTTTACTTAAATAATGCTTTTAAATATATTTATATTTTTTATAATTATAATAAAAAGTTCTTTTTTAAAGATTTAGCTAAATAAATTTATAAACCTTTTAAGCTTTTTAAATCTTTTACTAACTTTACCTTTACCTTTACGTCGTATATTATATAACGCATTATTATTTAATTAATTATTATATATTTTATTAATTTTATTCTTAAATTTACTTATAAAATAATTAATAATTTTCATAATAATAAATGTTTATTTTTTAATATTTTAAGTAACTTTTACTTAATCCTTTACTTTATCTTTACAATTTATTAAGAACATTATAATTTATTATTCTTTATTAAACTTTATTTTAAACTTACAAACTTTTTATACGGTAAATTATCATTGTAAATTATACTTTATAAAATCTTTTCCATTATATTTATATTTAAAGAAAGTATTTTATAAGTTACATTAATAAGCCTTATTAATTAAGGAATAATTTTTATTAAAAAGCTTTAACATTTTTATTTCCTTTTTTATTTTATTAATAAAATTTCAAAAAGCTTATTAACATATACATATAATTACCTTTATAATCTTTAGTTTATTAAGCTTAATAAACTTTTATCCTTTTTTATAATTAATTTTTAAAAGAAAGTATAAGGGCTTTTTAATAAAAATATTAATTAGTTTAATCCTTTAAATAACTTTTTTTATTAAGGTTAATATAATTTATAATTAACTTAAACATTTAATTAATTTAAACACTTTTTAACTTTCTTAATATTTACTTTATTTATTTATATATTTATTTATAATTATAATATATTTAAATTATTTAAAAATATTAAATTAAACTTTATTATTTAAGCTTTAAAATAAGATTAAAAATTTAGCGTAAAATATATTATTAAAATTTATAATATTTTTTTATTTTGTTAGGATCGCGATCACGTGACCGATTACTTAACGCTAAGGCTTAAAGGCTTCGTACATTTATATTTAACTTTACCTTACGCTTTTATAAACTTACACCACATATAATTAAGTATAACCATATTTACACTTACAATTATATAGCTACACCCTTTTATTAAGTAACATTAGTAAACTTTGTTTATCTAATATATTTATTTTATATAATAGGATAAATAATATATAATTTAAATATAATATTATTTATTTTTATTTAAAGTTAACTTTAATAAAAAAGAAAATAATTATTAAATATATTTTTAATTTAAATATATAAATATTTCTTCCTTAAGTTTAAAATATTAAAAAATAGTAAATATATTATTATATAAATATAATATAAAATATATTAAAAAGAATTAAGTTTTTAACTTTATTAAATAATAATTAAAGCTTAAGGTATATTTTAATTAAAGAATTAATTATTTAAGAGTTTTATTTAAGGATTTAAATATATATTAAAAATAATTTAACTTTATTTAAAATATAATTATAAAATATAATATATAAGAAAAGAATATTTAAAATTTTAATAAGATTATATTTATAATAAGTATAATTATATTAATAAGAATAATTATTATAAGTTTTAAAAAGAGATTAAAGCTTAAGTAACGTTAATAAAATAATTGAGAATAGTTTATAATTATATAAGGTATTAATTCTTAAAGTTAAGCTATTTCTTTATAAATTATTATAATAAGGAAAAATCATTTTATATTTTAATATAATAATAATAAATTTTTATTTAATTAAATTATTTTAGTTTTAAATAATAAATAAATAATAAATAAAATTATTATGAAATGGCTAAGATATTTTAATAAGTATATTAGGATTTAAATAAAGGATTTAAAATATTTATTTATTTTAAATAGTTATAAAAGTTATTATTTTTTAGATTTTAATTAATTTTATTATAATAATAATATTATTTCTTTTTATATTTTTTCTTATTTATCTTATAAGCTTTAACTTTTTAATATAAGAATTTTTATTATTCTAAAATATATATATAATATTAAATTTAAAGCTTTAATATAATAGTTTATAATATATATTATAAAAGAAGATTTTTATATTGCCTTTTATAATATATTTTTTATTATCTTTATAGAAAATAATATTTAATTTAACTTTAAAAATATTAATTTAATCTTATTAAATTTAAATTATATTATTTTATAACTTAATATAGTATTAATAATTTAAATTCCTTTCTTAAAGGATAATTTATTTAATATATTTTAAATTTTAAAAATATTAATTAACCTTAAAGATATAATTTTATAATTTATTTATATTAAAAATAAAATTATTAACTATTAAATTAATTCTTTAATATTAATTATAAAAGCTTTAAGTAAAATGTTAAAGATTATTTATAAATTAATATATTAAATAATAATTTTAATGGATTAAATATTTAAATTAAAAAAATAAATTACTTACTTAGTAAATATTATAAGATAAAAAATAAATATTTATATAAAAGAGGATCTTTTACTTATAAGAAAGGTTAAATTTTTTAAGAATAAAGAAGAGATATTAAGGCTATAAATGTAGTTAAAGATAAAGAAAGTAATTATTATAAAAGGGTAAAAGGAAATATAAGGTATTATAAAATATATAATAAAATAAGATATAATATAAGAACTTATTAAAAGGTTATAAAAATATTTAATGAAAAAAATTAATTTAATTTCTAATTAATTTAAATGTATTATAATTGTTTTTTATTAATTAAAGTTGCGAAGTAGTAAAAAAATAACGGATTAATTAAAATAGTAAGTTAATTATAAAATACGTTAACATTTTTAAGATAATTAATAAATAAGCCTTTATAAATGTATTAAATCCTTTAAATAAGCTTATTTAAATATTTTTAAAAAGTTATATTTAAGTTTTCTTTCTTAATAATATTAATTATTATAGATTTTTATTTATTTATATATATTTGTTAATTCTTTATTATATGAAAAAAAAATCTTTAATCTTTTAACCATTATTTTAAAGGAAAGTTTTTTTTTAATTAAATAATTAAAATAATATTATTAAACTAATCTTTTTAATATTATTAAAAATGTTTTATTATATTTGTTTTCTTTAATATTAATTTTATAGCAAAAATCTTTAAAAATCTTAGTTTTTTTTATTTATTATATTATATTTTATATTATTAAATTTTTAATCTTTATTAATATATATTTTTATAAAATTTATAAGAACTTATAGTAAAGTTATATATAACTTATATTATTACGTTAAGGGATTAATTTATTTTAATTAATAAAATTATATTAATTAATTAAAAGTTAATAAATATTTAATAAATAATATTAATATTTATATTATTAAATATAAATTAAATCTTTAAATTAATTGTTACTTATATAATTATTAATATATTAATAAACTTTTATTAGTATTTTAAAAATTATTATTTATTATTAAAATAAGTGTTATATAATTAAAAATAATATCTTAAAAAAATGAAAATTATTTTATATTTAATATAAAAGGTTAAAGAATATTTAATAAATATAAAGCATTTTATGGTTTAATAAAAGGAATATTATTCATTAATAAATTAAAAGAATTATTATTTATTAACATAAGAGAAAAGGAGCTTAAATTTATTTTATATAATAAATTTACTTTAAGTTAAGTTAATTTATATTAAAATAAAGTTTATTAAATTAAGTTTTATTAAAATAAGTTTTACTTAATGTTATATATATTTAAAAGAATTTAATTATATTAAATATATTTATAATTTATACTTTAAAATATTTCATATAATATAAATTAAAATATAAAATAAATAAGTTTAATTTATATTTTAATAAGTACTTAATAAGCACTTTTAAAATAAATATTTAATCCTATTTTTTATTAATATACTTAAATTAATTATTTAATTATTATTATTATTATAAAAACTTTTATAATATATTAAATAATTAATAATTTTTTATTATAAAGATAATAATGCTTTAATAAAATGCTTTATAATTTAATCCTTAAAATTATGCTTAAATCTTTGCTAAAATCTTATGTTATAAAGCTAATTTAAATAAATTTAAAAAATCTCATAAATATATATATTAATATAATTTAAAGTAATTTTAATATTTATTATTAATATTACTTTAAAGTTAAGGTTTTTACCTTATAACCCTTTATAAATAAAGTTTCCTTATAATTTTAATATTATATTAAAAAATGTTTTATAATATAATGGTATAAATAAAAAATAAGAAAGAAAAAAATGTAAAGAAAATTAATAAATATAATAAAGATATAAATAAAGTTTAAAATAAAATATATAAATGAAAATATAAAGCTAATTATTTAAAAGAAACATTATAAAGCTTATAAAGGTTTTTAATTTTATAGGAAATAATTATAAAAAATATAAATAAATATTTAAATAATTATAAAGTTAAAACTTATATACTTTTCGTTTCGCAAATTTGTAATTATTAAATTATAAAGTTTATTATTGCAAAATTTATTATTACTTAAGAAAATTTATTATTATTTATAATATAATAAATAAATAAATAATTTATATTAAAGTAAATATAATTTTATAAAATATAATATACTTATTTAAATATAAATTATAA
>JAMAKT010000088.1:0-145638 GCA_023628415.1 Hypoxylon sp. PDH2405 | reverse complement strand
ATAAGAAAATATCCTTTAAATATTAGTTATTATATAAAGGATTAATAAGATTATTATAATAATAAATATTAGGAATATATTATTAAAAAAGTTAAAGTATAAAGATTTAATTTCTTAAGATTAAAATGAAAAATATTCTTTAAGGAATACTTTAATAATAGAAATTATTAACGAAAATTAAAAAATGGTTAAAACCTTTATTATTAAAGCATTAAGGAATTAAAAAAGGAAAATTTTTATTTGAAATAAAGGTTAATTTTAAAGAAAAGAAATAAATTATAATTTAAGTTAAATATAAAAGTAAAAAGTATTAAGCCTTAATAAATTTAAAAGTAAAATTAAATTATATATTAATAAAAGTAATTAAAAAGGATAAAATTCCTTAAAAATATAAATAATAATTTTATAAATTAATTATCTTTAATAAAAGTATTATAACCTATAAAAATAACAAAATATTATAAGAAATAATATTATTTAACTTAAAAATTTAAGGACATTAAAATATTATTAATCTTAATATAGTTAATATTAGTTATTATAACCTTATCTTAAGAATAAATTAACTTAAACAAAATAATTTAAAGATATATTAAAAGATAAGTTATTTTTAATAAAATTATTTAAAAAAGTTAACCTTTAAAATTTATTAAAGGAATAATATATATAACTTTTAAAATAAAGAAATAAAAATAAATGATATTATTTATATGATTTAAGCTTTTTAATTTAAAGATTTATTACATAAAATATTATGCAAATATTTGTGGTTTTATAAGTTATTTAAAAATAAAATAAAAGAAGAATTATTAGAATATAATTAATAAAATTATAAAATATATCTTAAAAAAGGATAATATCTTAAACTATTTCCGATATATTTAATAAATTAAAAGAAGTTATAAGTACTTTGGAAAAATATTTAATAAAACCTTAAGAAAAAATATATTTAAGAATTAAAATTATTATTAAAATATTTAGTTATAATAATACTTAAGATAAATAAAAACGATAATTAAAAGATTAATAAGGATAGAAAACTTATATAAAAATAAATTATTAATTACTAATACTTTAATAATATTATTAAAAAGAACGAATATATATTATCCCTAATTAAACTTATAAAAGAATAAATTAATAAAGCTAAGATTTTTATAACCTTAAACCTTAAAAATAATTATTATATAATTTAAATAATTAAAGAATATAAGTAATATATAGCTTTTAAGATAGTATATAAGCATTACAAATATAAGATTATACTTTTTAAACTTATTAATATATTAGCTATTTTTTAATATATAATTATAATAATATTTAAGAAGTATTTAAATAAATTTATATTTATTTACCTAAATAATATACTTATATATTTTAAAGATAAGGAAAAATATTAATAATATATATTATTAATATTAAAAGCTTTAAGGAAAGTTAATTTATTAATTTATCTTATTAAAAATAAATAATATATTAAAAAACTTAATTACCTAAGATTTATAATAACCTTAAGAGAAATTCAAATTTAAAAAAGAAAGATAATAATAATTAAGGATTGGTTTAAACTAAAAAGCGTTATAAATATATAAACATTTTATAGCTTTATTAATTATATCTAAGGATTAATTACGAATTTTAAAATAATTATTAAATCTTTAATAAAACTAACTACCTTAAAGAATTAAAAAAAACCTTTTAAATTTACTAAAAAAATAAAGAAAGCCTTTAATAAAATTAAAAGAATTATTACGCATAAAATAATATATAAACTCTTAAATAATAATAAGAAAAAAAAACTTAAGATAAATATATTTAATATAACGGTTAAGGCAATCTTAAAATAACTTAAAGATAATAAAAAATAATATTTAATTATATATTACTTAAAAGCATTATATAATATAAAGCTTAAATATAAGATTTACAATAAGGAATTATTAATAATTATTTAAATATTAGAAAAATAATAACTATAATTTAATAAAACTAAAGAACTTATTAGTATTTACTTAAACTATAAGAATTTAATATAGTTTATAATAATTTAAAAACTTAATTAAAGATATAAAAAATAAATAATTTTTCTATTATAATTTAACTTTAAGATTTATTATATTAAAGAAAAGGAAAATATTTAAGCAAACTTTCTTAACTAAAAAAGAAATTATAACACTAAGATTAAGAAAAAAACATTTAAATATTAAAATAATAAAATAACAAAACGATTACCTTAATATATATTTAAATTAATAAGGATAATTAAATATAAAGATTTAAGGATATTTATAACTAATAAAAATTAAAAGAATTATATTAATAAAAAAGATTAAATAAAACGTTATTATTTTAAAATAAGATATATATTCTTAATAAAATTAAGGAAATATTTATAAAAGAATTTTACGAATATCCTTTATATAAACATTAAGGAATATTTAAAATAACTAAGAAGATTTAAGAAATTTATAATTTTTTAAATATTAAGAAAATAATTACTAAGGTTATTAAGGAATATAATATTTATAATAAAATTAAAGAAGTTAAATATAAACCATATAATTTATTTTAATTAATTAAAATATTAAATAAACTATAAGATATTATTACATAAGATTTTATTATAAGCTTACTTATTTTAAAAAACCTTATAATAAAATTTTAACATAATGTTATATAAGTTATTATTAATAAACTTATTAAGTATAAGTATTTTATTTTATATAAGGTAAATAATATTATAAAATAACTTACATTTATATTTATACGAAAAGTTTTTAATAAATACGGCTTATTTAAACAAATAATTTTAAATAAAAATAAGCTTTTTATATTTAAATTTTAAATAAATTTAATAAAAAATTAAGAATTAAGCAAAAGTTATTTATAATAACGTACTCTTAAATAAATAAATAAACTAAAAAATTAAATTAAACATTTAAATAACACTTATAAAGCTATATTAATAACTAATAAAATAATTAAATTAAATTATTACTAATTATTTAAATAACTTATAACATTAATATTAACGAAAATATAAATATTTTACTATATATAATCCTTTATAAATATTAATTAAAAATAGTTAAATAAAAGCTATTAAATAATATAACTTTAAAAATTATTATAATAACTTTAAAAGCGAAGGTATTTATTATTAAAATATAAACTTTATAATTATAATTATAGCAACGATTATAATTTATTTAAAATAAAATAATAATATATTATAATCGCAAAAGGATTAAGGAATTAATCTTATAAAAAGGAAATAAGGTTTATTTACTTCGTAATAAATAACACTTAACATTAAAAACATTATAAATTTATATAAAGAAATTAAGCGAAAAGTTAAATTTTAAGAAATTAAAACCCTTTAAAATTAAAAAAATCTTATTAAATATTAATTATAAACTTATAATATTAATAAAAATAAAACTTTAAACCTAAGTATTTTATATTATTATGTTAGAATTAATATTAAAAAACGCTAAAATTAAATAAGCCATTAAACTTAAAGAAAATTTAGAAAAATATAAAGTTAAATATATATTAAATTTACGAATAGTTAAAAATTAAATATAATATTTTATAAAATAAAAGAATTATTTATTAAAAAATAATATATAAAAACTTATTAAATACTTATAAAACTATCTTAAGAAATTGGAAAAGTTTTATCGTTAAAACTTAAATTAGTTAAAATTAAAGAGGGATTTATATTTAAATTTAAGTTAGCTTAAGAAAAAAAGGAAAAAGTTTTAAAAGTATTAAGATTTACTTTCTTTTTAAAAACATTTTATTCCTTTTGCTTAATATGCTTTAATTCCTTAATAAAATTAAGCTTATAAGCAATTATTCGTTTTAATTTTTTAACTTAATATTTCCTTTATTTTTATAAACGATAAATTTTAACGGTAAATAACTTCGCTTTTTTCTTAGCCTTTTTAAATTCCTCTTTAAAATTATAAAATTAAAAAATAACCTTTAAAACTTCTTTGCGAAAAATTTTAAATACGTTGTAATAAGCCCGGCTAAAATAAATGTACTTAATATAACGATTAAAATCTTTAAAGGTAATATAAGTTAACTTATAATTTTCGTAATAAAAATAAAACATTTTAAAGTAACCTCGTAAAAAAACTATTTAAAAAAGTGTTACTCGGTTTTTAATAGCTCGTTTAAAACGATAAGAAATTTATAAACTAAATTTATTAATATTATAACTTAATATAATTAATATATAATAAAAAAAGAATTTATTAATATTAATTTTTAAGATAAAAATTTTAAAAAAAAGAAATAATATTACGGCTTAAAAGAATAACTTATAAAATTATAATTAAATTAAAATTATATAACTTAATTTATAAATTAAAAATTTTATATTATAAATTAAAAGATTAAAAATTTATAAAATTATATAATATAATTATAAATTTATAAATTTAATATAATAATATAAAAAAAGAAAATAAATATAAAAAAAATAAATTTCCTTATATATTTAATTATTTATTCTTTAAGTTATTAATTTAAGCGTTTATTTTCTTTTAAATAAAAAATACTTTAAAATTTCCTTTATAATTAAAAGTTATTTTTAATTAATTTTTAAGCATTATTACCTTATAAAATTAAAAACTTTAAAGTATATATTAATTTATAAAAGTTATTAATTAAAAGTAATAAATAAAATCGTAATAATTTAAAATAAATTAATTTTTATATAATATTAATTACTTTAATATATTATATATATATATATTAAACTTAAATAAGTTTAATTATGTTACGGCTTAAAAAAATAACCCTTAGAATTAAGGTTGGACTAAGATCACGTGATTTAATTTATAGATTAAAAGTCTTATATTATAAATTAAGAGGTTAAGGATTTATAAAGCTATATAATAAAATTACAAATTTATAAATTTAAGATAATAATTTAAAAAGGAAGAATGAATATAAAAAAAATAAGTTTCCTTATATATTTAATCATTTATTTTCCAAATTATTAATTTAAGCGTTTATTTTCTTTTAAATAAAAAATACTTTAAAACTTCTTTTATAATTAATAAATATCTTTAATTAACCCCTAAGCATTATTACCTTATAAAATTAAAAACCTTAAAATACATACTAATTTATAAGAGTTACTAACTAAAAATAATAAATAAGATTATAACATTTTAATAACTTCTTTAATTAATGTTAAGTATTAGTTAAAAGGAAAACTTACTCGCGGATAATTTTTAAAGAAATACCCTTTAAGCTAAAAAAACGATAATAAACTTTAATTACGTTATAACCATTATTAGTAATATTATTATAAGGAGTAAAACCTTAAATATTTCCTTATATAGGAAAACTAATATAAAAAACTATTACGATAATATTTAAAGCTATTAAACCTTTAAATATATTTTTATTAATTATTACCTTTAAAAGAAAATAAATAACCGCTTTAAAGGAAATAAAAGAAAAAAGTAATAAAGAAAAGAAAGATAATAATAATGAAAAAAGTGAAAAGGAATTAATACCTTAACCCCTAAAGGCTTTAATACCTTAATTTTAATCTTTAAAGCCTTTAGCATAGTATTTTCCAAAGCTACCCAAAGCATTAAAACCCTTAAAAAACTCTAATTTAAATAGTAGCAATAATATAAATGCACTAAAGGTTAAAGAATTTAAATTAGCTTTCCTTAAAAGATATAACGGAAAGGAAAACCTTAATGGTTTTTTAATTTAAGTTAAAATATATCTTTAATTTTATTAAAGCTTAATAATAATAAAATATTAAAAGGTATTAGTTATATTTTAATTATTAAATAAATTAATATTTAATTAATTCTCTTTAATTCTTAAGGATTAAATTAAAAATAATAATAATGCTAAGAAAGAAATTAAATATATTTTTAAAAAACTTTTAAACTTTAAAAAGAAATTTAAATTTATGTTTAAAAATTTTATTTAACGATAAAAGGTTAAAACTAAATTATACCATTTCCAATAAGATAAGTTCGCATTAAACTATGCTATTAAGTTTAAAAAATTAACCACTTAATTTAAGCTATTAATTAAAAGTTTTTTTTATTCCTTTTACTAAAGATTAAAAAAACATATTAAAAATAAACTTTATAGTAATGATTTATATAAGCAAAAAAACTTTAAATAATTTAATATTTTTATTAAAAAAGCCATTACTATTAATAATAAAAACTTTAAACGATATTTTGAAAAGTAAAAAACTTTATTTTAAAAGATTAAAAGGTATTAATTTAATAAAAATAAGTAAATTAACTTTAAGAAATTATAAAAAGATATTGGAATTAAGTTTAATTTAATTAAACTTAATGAATTTTAAACTTAAGGAAAGAAACCTTAAAATAAGTTTAAAATTAAATGTTATAATTATGGAAAAATAAGATATTATAAAAACGAATGTTAAAGTAAGAAACTTAAAATATATAAAGGAGAAATACCTTAGAATAAAAAGGTATTAAAAGCTATTATAAATAAAAAGGAAATTAATAATATATTTATTATTATAACTAATTAAGCGGTTTAAGAAAAAGACTTAAAAGTTAACAAATATAAAGTTTGTTAAGGAGTTAAACTTTACGCTTATTAATTTTATCTAAGATATTTTAAATTATTGCTTACCATTATAAATGGTTGTAAATGTTATAAGATTAACTTAATAATATGTTTAAGTTATTAAGTTAAATATTTTAAGGAATTAATATTAAGCGAAGTTAAAGTTTTAATTAAGGTAATATATAAAATAGAATATTAGAAATATTATAAGAATTTTAATTATAAGAAATATTATTAAGAAAAATATAATAACTTATATTAAACTTTTTATTAAGATAATTTATATTTTATATATTAAAACTTAAAGAATAATTAATATTATTATTTTTATGAAAATTTCGATAATAAGCTTTTAAAACTTAAAGAATACTTATATAATTATAACTTATAAAAGGGATATTTATAAGCTTACTTTTAATATTTATAATTTAATATTAATTAAAAAGCTATTATATAAGGATATATATATTATATTAATATATTTTATAATTTTTATAATATATTAATTATAGGAGTAAATAAAAAAGAAATTAAATAATAATTATAGGTAATATATTATATGCTTAATTAGTTATAAAAAAATAATTATATAGCTTAAAGTTATTTAATATTAAGATTAATTCAAAGTTAAAATATATAAGAACGGTTGTTAAAATATTCTAATAATTTTAAAATTAATATTAATAAAGTTAAAAATATTTTAAATTCTCTTAATATTATATTACTTATTTTTTAATATTAGAATTATTTAATGTTTTAAACTTAAAAAAATAAAAGTAATATTTTATAATATATTAAAGACTTTTATATTTGGCTTATATTAACCTTAAACTATAATTAATTATTAATGAATTTTAAAACAAAATTAATAATTAATTAGATAAATATGTTATAAGGAAATATCCTTTAAATATTAATTATTACATAAAGGATTAATAAGATTATCGCAATAATAAATGTTAGGAATATATTATTAAAAAGGTTAAAATATAAAAACTTAATCTTTTAAAACTAAAACGATAAATATTTTTTAAGGAATATTTTAATGATAAAAATTATTAACAAAAATTAAAAAATAATTAAGGCCTTCGTTATTAAAATATTAAAAAGTTAAAAAAGGAAAGTTTTTATTTGAAATAAAAGTTAATTTTAAAGAAAAGAAATAAATTATAGTTTAAGTTAAATATAAAAGTATAAAGTATTAAGCTTTAATAAATTTAAAAATAAAATTAAATTATATATTAATAAAAATAGCTAAAAGAAATAAAATTCCTTAAAGATATAAATAATAATCTTATAAATTAACCACCTTTAATAAAAGTATTATAATTTATAAAAATGGCAAAATATTATAAGAAATAATACCGCTTAACTTAAAAATTTAAAGATATTAAAATATTATTATTTTTAATATAACTAATATTAATTATTATAACTTTATTTTAAGAATAAATTAACTTAAGTAAAATAATTTAAGGATATATTAAAAAATAGGTTATTTTTAATAGGATTATTTAAAAGAGCTAACCTTTAAAATTTACTAAAGGAGTAATATACATAACTTTTAAAATAAAGAAACAAAAATAAATAATATTATTTATATAATTTAAGCTTTTTAACTTAAAGATTTAATGCGTAAAATATTATGTAAGTATTTATAATTTCATAAGTTATTTAAGGATAAAATAAAAGAAAAGTTATTAGAATATAATTAATAAAATTATAAAATATATCTTAAAAAAAGATAATATTTTAAATTATTTCTAATATATTTAATAAATTAAAAGAAGTTAAAAGTACTTTAAAAAAGTATTTAATAAAACTTTAAAAAAGGATATATTTAAAAATTAAAATTATTATTAAAATATTTAATTATAATAATACCTAAGGTAAATAAAGATAATAATTAAAAAATTAATAAAGATAGAAAATTTATATAAAAATAAATTATTAATTATTAATACCTTAATAATATTATTAAAAAAAATAAATATATACTATCCCTAATTAAACTTATAAAAGGATAAATTAATAAGGTTAAGATTTTTATAGCCTTAAACCTTAAAAACGGCTATTATATAATTTAAATGGTTAAAAAAGATAAGTAATATATAGCTTTTAAAATAATATATAAATATTATAAATATAAGGTTATATCTTTTAAACTTATTAATATATTAACTACTTTCTAACATATAATTATAATAATACTTAAAAAATATTTAGATAAATTTATATTTATTTATTTAAATAATATATTTATATACTTTAAAAATAAAGAAAAATATTAATAATATATATTATTAATATTAAAAGCCTTAAAAAAAGCTAACCTATTAATTTACCTTATTAAAAGTAAATAATATATTAAGAAACTTAATTATTTAAGATTTATAATAACCTTAAAAAAATTTAAATTTAAAAAGAGAAAGTAATAATAATTAAAAACTAACCCAAATTAAGAAACGTTACGAATATACATATATTCCATAGCTTTATTAATTATATTTAAGGATTAATTATAAATTTTAAAATAATTGCTAAATTATTAATAAAACTAATAACTTTAAAAAATTAAAAAAAACCTTTTGAATTTATTAAGAAAGTAAAGAAGGCTTTTTATAAAATTAAAAGAATTATTATTAATAAAATAATATATAAACTCTTAAATAATAATAAAAAAAAAAACTTAAAATAAATATATTAGATATAATAATTAAAATAATCTTAAAATAACTTAAAAATAATGGAAAATAATATTTAATTATATATTATTTAAAAGTATTATATAATACAAAGCTTAGATATAAGATTTATAATAAAAAGTTATTAATAATTATTTAAACATTAGAAAAATAATAACCATAGCTTAATAAAATTAAAGAACTTATTAATATTTATTTAAATTATAAGAACTTAATATAATTCATAATAATTTAAAAACTTAACCAAAGATATAAAAAATAAATAATTTTTTTATCTTAATTTAACTTTAAAATTTATTATATTAAAGGAAAAGAAAATATTTAAATAAACCTTTTTAATTAAAGAGGAAACTATAATATTAAGGTTAAGAAAAGAAATATTTAAATATTAAAATAATAAAATAATAAAATAATTACCCTAACATATATTCAAGTTAATAAAAATAATTAAATATAAAGATTTAAAAATATTTACAACTAACAAAAGTTTAAAAAATTACATTAATAAAGAAAACTTAATAAAATATTACTATTTTAAAATAAAATATATATCCCTAATAAAATTAAGGAAATATTTATAAAAGAATTTTATAAATATCCTTTACATAAACACCAAGGAATATTTAAAATAATTAAAAAGATTTAAGAAACTTATGATTTTCTAAACATTAAAAAAACAATTACTAAAGTTATTAAAAAATATAACGTTTATAATAAAGTTAAAAGAACTAAATATAAGCCATATAACTTACTTTAATTAATTAAAATATTAAATAAATTATAAGATATTATTACATAAAACTTTATTATAAGCTTACTTATCTTAAAAAACCCTATAATAAAATTTTAATATAACACTATATAAGTTATTATTAATAAACTTACCAAATATAAGTACTTTATTTTATATAAAGTAAATAATATTATAAAATAACTTATATTTACATTCATATAAAAAGTTTTTAATAAATACGGCTTACTTAAACAAATAATTTCAAATAAAAATAAACTTTTCATATTTAAATTTTAAATAAATTTAATAAAGAAATTAAAAATTAAGTAAAAGCTATTCATAATAATATATCCCCAAATAAATAAATAAATTAAAAAACTAAATCAAATACTTAAACAATATTTATAAAGCTATATTAACAATTAACAAAATAATTAAATTAAATTATTACTAATTACTTAAATAACTTATAATATTAATATTAATAAGGATATAAATATTTTATTACATATAACCCTTTATAAACATTAATTAAAAATAATTAAGTAAGAATTATCTAATAATATAACTTTAAAAATCATTATAATAACCTTAAAAGTAAAAGTATTTACTATTAAAATATAAACTCTATAATTATAACTATAACAATAATTATAATTTATTTAAAATAAAATGATAATATATTATAATCATAAAAGAATTAAAAAACCAATCCTATAAAAAGGAAATAAGGTTTATTTACTTCGTAATAAATAATACTTAACATTAAAAACATCATAAATTCGTATTAAAAAGCTAAATAAAAAATTAAATTTTAAGAAATTAAAACCCTTTAAAATTAAAAAAGTTTTATTAAACACTAACTATAAGCTTATAATATTATTAAAAATAAAACTTCAAACTTAAGTATTTTATATTATTATATTAAAACTAATATTAAAAAATACCAAAATTAAATAAGCCATTAAATTTAAAAAAAACTTAAAAGAATATAAAGTTAAACATATATTAAATTTATAAATAATTAAGAATCAATTATAATATTTTATAAAATAAAAAAACTATCCATTAAAAAACAACATATAAAAACTTATTAAACATTTATAAAACTACCTTAAAAAACTTAAAAAATTCTATTACCAAAACCCAAATTAATTAAAACTAAAGAAAAATCCACATTTAAATTCAAATTAACCTAAGAAAAAAAAGAAGAAATCTTAAAAACATTAAAATTTATTCCCTTTTTAAAAACCTCTTACTCTTTTCGCTTAATACGCTTTAACTCCTTAATAAAACTAAGCTTATAAATAATTATTCATTTTAATTTTTTAACCCAATATTTTCTTTATTTCCACAAATAATAAACTTTAATAATAAATAACTCTACCTTTTTTTTAACCTTTTTAAACTTTTCTTTAAAATTATAAAATTAAAAAATAACTTTTAAAACTTCCTTATAAAAAATCCTAAATATATCACAATAAACTTAACTAAAATAAATACACTTAATATAATAATTAAAATCTTTAAAAATAATATAAACTAACTTATAATCCTTATAATAAAAATAAAGCATTTTAAAATAACCTTATAAAAGAATTATTTAAAAAAATATTACCTAGTTTTTAATAACTTATTTAAAACGATAAAAAGTTTATAAATCAAATTTATTAATATTATAACCTAATATAATTAATATATAATAAAGAAAAGATTCATTAATATTAATCTTTAAAATAAAAACCTTAGAAAAAGAGAATAATATTACAGCTTAAAAAAATAACCCCTAAAATTAAAGTTAAACTAAGATTACATAACTTAATCTATAAATTAAAAATCTTATATTATAAATTAAGAAGTTAAGGATTTATAAAGTTACATAATAAAATTACAAATTTATAAATTTAAAACAATAATTTAAAAAAAGAAAATAAATATAAGGAAAATAAGTTTCCTTATATATTTAATCATTTATTCTTTAAATTATTAATTTAAATATTTATTTTCTTTTAAATAAAGAATACCCTAAAACCTCCTTTACAATTAATAAATACCCTTAATTAACCCTTAAACATTATTATCTTATAAAACCAAAAACCTTAAAATATATACCAATTTATAAAAGTTACTAATTAAAAGTAATAAATAAAATTATAATAAATTATTTTATACTTTAATACCTTATAATATAAAAGCTTAAGTTTTATTATTTTTTATAACTTTTATTATATTTTTTATTATATTTTTTACTATATTTTTTATTATATTTTTATTATATTTATTATATTTTAAAGTTTTTAAATTAATTAATACGTAAAATTTTCGCGATAAAAAATTCTTAATAAACTTTTTTAAATTAACATAATAACCCTTATAAAACTTAAGTACATAAAGATTTTAAACTTATAATTTAAGCTCGTTAAAATAATAATTTATAGCTTTTAAACGCTCGGAATAATTCTTTTTGCCATAGCTTTTATTATAACTCCTATCATAGCTCCTACTATAGCTCCTACCATATCGCACTTACCATACTTTTAAGATTTTCAAATTAATTACCACGCATAATCTCCGCGTTAGGAAAATCTTTATAAGGATCTTCAGTTCGACACAATAGCCCTCGTAAAACTCGGATATTATCACATAGCTACCATAGCTCCTACCACAACTTCTGCCACACCTCCTACTACACTGCCATATCTCAAGGTTTTCAAATTAATCAATACATAAAATCTCCGCGATAGGAAATTCTTAATAAGGATTTCCAATTCAACACAATAGCCCTCGTAAGAGTCGGGTATAGTTTACATCGTGGAAAGAAGTAACAACAGTTTCTACTATAAACCCCTTTTTCATTTACCTTTATGCCATACCAGGGAGATGGTCAAGCCCTATAATAAGTTAGTACTTAAGACATTAACTGTCGAATGCGAACGAAACATACATCCATCGGTCTCCTCGCCAACCATGTCCTTAACAGTGCACTGATTGGCCGTTGACATGGCCTGCTTCGTGATGGAACCACAGCCATCATAAAAGCATTCGCTCTTGTTCATGGCGCGTTGCAAGGAGTCGCCCTTCCAGCCGAACATATAGTCGGCGTGTGTGCCGTAGCCGCTGGAGCCCTCAAAGCTCCACACAAAAGGGTTAGGGGCACCCGATGGCCACATGCTGTTAAACTTGGTAGTATCCCACACGGTTTCGTATGTAACCTGTGGCATACGGACTAGAGCACTGTTAGATGTTATTGGCAAATTTAATAGCCAAGACTATAAATGGTTATATTCTCGTACGTACCGGGATGGGAGGCCGGGCACGGGGGAGCGTTCGTAAAGCCGTCTCGCGTTATGGTGTTGTACATGTGAGACTGGTGGTCAGGGCTGTCAAGATTCTTGCCATCCCAGCATCTAGGTACCATTAATACACTCATAAGTTTCGGGAATATGGATTACTAACGCGGGGAAGTGATGAACAGCAAAGATACCAGCTGGGCAGGGCCTGGTGGGGAAATCGACCATCTCCGGGCCTCTGTTGAGAAGGCTCTGCAGGCAGTTGTAACGGAGACCAATGTGACCTTTGGCCTGGTCTAGAGTGCTAGTGGTCGGGCTGCCCACCGTCATACGGAAACCCTGGGAAATGTTAGCACCTCAAATGGTAATATAACTAGCATATGACAAAACCTACTGGGGGAAAAGCTCTAATGGGTTGGTTCTTCAGGTCGTCCGTAGTGAAATCGTGCTGTGTATAATAGATGGTCATTCCACCCTTGGTACCAGCGGCAAGAGCGGCGTTGTTGGTAACCGGAACACGGTGGTAGCTACCGTTGGTAGGATGCTTGAAGTATAACACAGCAGTCCAGTAATTGGAGAAATCCTCCGACATCTCACAAGTAGTGCAAGTGCCCCTAGCACCAACATCGCCGGTCATAGTTGCGTTGAAGGCATTTCCACCTACAATATGGTGAAGGTGTGAAGAGGGGTTCTTCCCAGGCTCGACAACTGGGTCAAGGCGCTGGATGGTCAACGATGAGCATCCGAATCGAAGACCTGCGTGTACTGGCGCAACAAGCGCGAGAGCGATTGAAAACGACTTCATCTCGGCGGTGGATGGTATGCAGATGCAGATTCAGCGAAAAAGGCGGCACTGCCCGGGCCGGGTCGACTCTTATAAGTTCGGTTCCATCCTTACGGGGTCGGTGAATCTCACGCAGGCAGCTACTCTACCAAATATCGCTGCCGGCCAAGCATGACTAGAACCAATCTATTACCTACATATTGCTTATCGCGGTAGTTGAAGTTCGGCTCTTAAATGGAAGCGGATTTTCTGCGTAAACAAATCAGCTTCCACCTGCATCACTATATTCACTTTATCCGGCGACATGGTAGTTTAATATATGCATGTGCTAGGCTCCTGTTTGTTTCTACATTGGGACGACAATATCCTATGGGGCTGGGTTACCGGCAAAAGTCCTTGCCACATGCATATCCCATATCGTCACTTATGCCTGCATGTTGGCTCACAGAAGTGCCGCGAGCGTCTGAAATGCTTCGCCTGCATCACCTTGCGTTTTAGTGAGTCTATAAGCTACTATGGAAAAGTGGAGTCGAGATATGAAGGCGACTTTTGGGATGGCGTTGCTTATACGTATTTGGAATTATCTAGCAGGGTCGGTGTAGTCGTGTAGTTGCGTAACCTGGGTGTTGATGTTCAGAGAAAGCTACCCTCGGCTCGCCGGCTAGCAATATGTCGTTGTCCCAACACTATACTGCTGTATTCCCTTGGTGATGAGCCTGGCACTAACCTTTAGATTATCGTGGAGAAAAGTATTCCTCTGGTTTATGCCGACTTTACCGAGGTATGCCATACTGGTTTATTTTCTGTTGCGTATGTTGACTTGCTGCCAGGGTGTATGATACAGGGACAGGCAGCCTATCTGTGAAGGAGTAAAAGCTTGTGTTGTTTAAGGATGCCTAGGCGAGAGCTACTTCATATTTGGTATACTGTTTATAATAACGTGGACTATGACAGCTTCTTGTTGGCACGAACGGTCTAGGTAACCTCCTAATAAAACTTGTCTATGTAATTAATCACGTGCTTCGATTTCATTCGCCGAATTAGTCGGAGTGGCTAGTTTCGGATCTGACTAACTATATATAGTATGTCATTAAATTTTGCTAACAGCTAACCAACCATTGGGCACTTTGGCGGAGTGGTTAACGCGATGCCCTGCTATACCCTATAGCTTAGGCATTCCCTTCGGGGGCGTGTGTTCGAATCACACAGGTGTCGTGCTATTGTTTTTCTCAAATTTTTACTTTTTTCTCTTCCGGTGTTTGCGCTCCATCCTCTTTTTTATGTTGATATTTAGTTGCTATACTTACTCTCAAATTATACGAAAATTTTTGGACAGTTGCTTGGGTAAGGAGCATGCAAAATATAGTGCGTACTAATGAGTTTGTGCCATTCCATTAAACAGCGGTTGAACGACTCAAACAGGGGTTAATCCTGTTTCTTCTGGATAGTAATAGAATACAACGCGTCTCGCTGTGAGACTTTCCTCTCTCGGTCCTTTTTTAATCCAGCTTGGACATGTCCGGGCAGCTTAAGAACTGCCGCTCTCCATTCTCGAATTTATCACCACACCATATACGAAACACATATGAGCTCGCTCCTGTACTATTTCGGGTATGTACACTGTTGCATGTTTCTCGTAGCTTGTGCCTTCTAATAATTTTACTATAATAGATTTAATAACCTCCTATCGTCCCGAAGTAGGGTAACAACCGAGAAGTTGCTATTCTCCTGTGTCCTAATTAGGTACGTATGTGCTTGTGACATCATACACCAAATAAACCAACAGGGCTCATCTGTTGATCAACAGCCGAGAGCATCTTAGGCTAGGGTTCTCGTGCTGTTAAACTTCAGTTCGAACGGACAAGGAGCGGTATGTTGATGTCATTGTCGTTACAAATTATGTGAGTTTAAGCCTATTGATTAATTACATCCACGTATCTTTACTACAATGGGAGCATGGTGAATATACAGACTACTGGTACGGGCCTACGTAGTGTCAATATGGATCCGTTGGGCGGACAACGCCAAGGATCGCTTTGATTTATTAGGGACCACAAACGTACCTCTTCCGATATGGAGGAGCAAAACGCATTGATTCAGCACGTTAGCACATATATCACATATATCTTAGCTCATTTACGAGGCTTTCGTTGTGTTTAACAAATACGATATCACCAAGATAGCATGGTTGCACTCGTGAGAATTAGCCTCGGGGAAAGATGTCGTACAGCTGTTTATCAATCTGCCTCTACCGGCAACAACCATATGACCCTGTTGCAATCAAACTTATGAAAGACACCGGTGGATATAGTAAAAACGTCGCACCCTGTCTCTAGTGCATCATTCCCAGACCTAGGTGTTCTGGGTCAGCCTTGACGATGCGTTGCGTGTTGGTGTTGCCCATTCCACCTCTCCAGCCCTGAACAACTACAATGCTGTCAGTCTTGCTAAGCAAGCCCAGTCCCAGCGCCCTCTCGACGGCCCACTTGATGCGGCGGTCCACGTCCTCCTGCCAATTGACTTGGTCGTAGTCTGGCTTCGACTCGTTGAATAGGAAGGGATAAACACCGCGGTACAGGTGCGCATAACGCGAGGCGGATGGGTTGCGAGTAACCATGAAGATTGGGCATACAGGCCGGTACTTGGATAAGAGTCGGGCTGAGTCTCCGGACGTCGATAGGACTATAATAGCACCGGCGTTCAAATCTAATGACGCTCGCACTGCAGCCATAGCACATGCCTCGACAACGCTCGTAGGACGTTTTGTTAACGAAACCATCTCCTCATAATGGCTGACATAAGGAATGGAGTTCTCTGCCGCGAGACAAGTGTTGCTCATCTCGCGAACTGCTTCTTCTGGATATGCTCCTTTGGCGGTTTCACCACTGAGCATAACACAGTCGGCTCCATCCGTCACAGCGTTGCCGACATCGCTGATTTCCGCTCTGGTCGGCCGAGGATTGGTAATCATACTCTCCAACATCTGAGTGGCGCAAATCACAGGTTTGCCAGCAATGTTGCACTTGGCAATCAGCTTCTTCTGGGCGGCGAATACCTCATAGGCTGGGATCTCAATGCCTAAGTCCCCTCGAGCTACCATAACACCGTCGGTTTCCCGGAGGATCTCGTCGAAATTATTTAGACTATGAAGATTCCCCATTAGCATTACCCAGGCAGCTAGTTACGGATATTTTCAAAAGTCAAGTTTGCACGAGGGGTGGGGTATTGGTTCAAAGGGAGGCGAGGGCGAGATAATCAAAAACTTCTTACCCTTGTCGGTTTTCGATCTATGGATAGATAAATCAGCAACTAGAGTCGTTGGGAAGCGAGGATATTACATCAACTACTAACCTTGGCAATAATTTGGATATGTTTTCCATCTTCTCCCAAGACTTCACGAATAGCGCGAATGTCATCACCGCGTCGGATGAAGCTTGCGAAGACCATGTCGACGTTGTTCTTCACTCCGAATCGTAGGTCATTCTTGTCCTTCTCTGATAGAGCTGGTAGATCCACATCGGTGTCAGGAAGGTTGACGCCCTTTCGAGATGAGATAAATCCATTGTTGCGGCATCGGACTTCGACCGTCTTGTCATCCTTGATCTTGAGCACGTCGAACGCAAGCACGCCATCGTCAACGTATATGACCTTTCCAGGTTCGATCACCTTGGTGATGTTCTTATAATCGACGTACCTATGGAACCTTGTTAACCGGGGATGATACGGTGATCCTTTTTGTTTAGGCCTGCTTCTTACATATTCTCCGCATTGCATGAGGTTTTATACTTCTCATCTGTTGTAATGTTCATGACATGTCCGGCCTTGATAGGAATGTCTTCGCCGCGCTCAGTATCTCCGGTACGTATCTCAGGGCCTTTGGTGTCTAGAGCGATGGCAACTTGGCGGCCAGGAAGCTCCTTTTCGGCGGCGCGCGTGTTGTCAATGACGGATTGGTGGTACTCGTAGCTCCCATGGCTAAAGTTCTACTTATAATTAGCATCTAGAGGAAGTAATTCGTGAGAGGGCGTCGCTCACCATGCGCACGATATTGAGACCAGCTCGTCGGCTAGATAATGTGTCAGCTTCTGGGGAAAATGACTTGTAGTTATCAAGACTAACAGGGAGTTGATTTTCTCGACCGAATTGGTCTTGGGTCCGATGGTGCAGATAATGGAGGTTCGTCGATGAGCATTCTTGCTGGACGCCCCAGCAGTGTCGAGGCTCGCAAGCCATTCAACACGGCCGCCTAAGGCGAGGTGCTCGAGGGAAGATGCAGACATAATTAAGGTGGTACTGGAGTAGGGATGTCAAGTCAACTGGGCAAGTCAACTAGGCAGGTTTATACGGCTGTCAAGTTAAGAGTCGTGGAAGACACGAGAGGAGGTTGAGTCGGAAAGAGAGAGAATTGAAAGGGGGAACGAGGAACGGGGAATGGACGGAGAGAGGAAGACGATAAAAAAGAAAATCAGGTGAGGTATTTCTCAAATCTGAATATTTTCTGAAAAGTCAGTACGAGAGCTACGGATTAACCCCACCTGAATGAAGCAGTCTGCGCGGGGCATCTCATGAGGGACGCACTGAGGTAGGTGGGGACCTGCCCTAGGCATATGCAATGCTTACGTTAATTGTTTTAAGTAGGTACAGTACCTGTGGACCTGCTATCTAATAATACTATCAGCGCTATCAAACATCGCATACAGTGGACCCTTTAATCGTGTTCTTGACCTTGGAAGCAAAACCGAAGTGGACCCAATCGTAAGGTCCTGGGATCATGGTCCTTCCAGGTTGCTTTCAATGTTATTTTAGCTCACCTTTCAGCAAGGCATTGAAAGGTATGGACTGTATTCACCTGCACATTTTTGCTCGAACTTTCGAGGTCCATACGTGTACGTGTAAATAGCTGGAGATTATTAGGTAACGATCTTAATATCCAAACCGAAGCTCTTTCTCACCCACATGCAGCATTGAGTGGATCACAACCCACCCCAGCCGAGTACGCCCAATTACAAATTATGTATACCACCTAATAATGAGCTGAGCTCCAGCTGCCCTATATCGCTGTGATAAGGTGAGGAAGAAAAACAGTGGGACGACTTGCTAATCGTCAGGTCCCGATGCATTCAATGTTCCACCATTTAGATACATGTTAGATGTACCTATTGTTGTACTTCAAGTTACACTATGTACCTTACCTAGCTACATGTATGTACCGTACATGCTTGTTTGCGATGAATTGTGAGCATTTCTGTTGGGTACATAATTCCAATTGTCCTCAACAACGCCATCAACAATAAACAACATTTTGGTCGCAATATAAATTGAGCTAAGCACCCTAATTGGGCCACCACACAGTGATTTTATCACCAGTGATATATTCTTGAGATAACCCTCTTACCCTCTTCAACATCAACCCAAAGCCCACTGAATAGCAGTCAGCCAAGTCGGCTTCGAGCAGCACAATGTAGATTTCGGTGAATCTGATTAGTTGTCGGATCCAAACAAGCCATCGCCGTAATTCGCTCTCACCGCCATCTGCATCTGACCAATGTCGTCAAACAGCGCATACATCGCTTTGAGTTATCCTACTTTGTACATTGTAACCTAGCACGCCCAGAATTCGCTACGGCGAGTCTCTGACAGAACATGTACGATCCCTGGGCTTGGGTGCCAGGATCTGCTCGACCCTTGACCCCTATTCCTAAGATTGATGATCGATTTACTTTCACAAAATAGCGCAACCTTTTCTTTCCTCTTTTGGTGAACAGTTGCTGGGTTCAAACGATATGTTCACCATAACTATATCTTAGTTAACCTACCCATATATCTGATATACATCCGTATCGTTTCATACTGCGAACCCGTGGTATAAATAGAAGCCTAACCAATGGATGATGGATTGTCAGTTAGGTTACGATGACTCGTAAATATAATGCCTCCCTCACATTAGCAATACTTATTTATTAGTGTCTTCAACATGAACTGAAGTACTTTATCATTTGCTAAAGGACTCAGCCCCCTTCATCATGATCCTGCCAAGCCCTGCAGAGGAATCCATCGATGGCGGGCCTATGCTCGACTTTCTCTTTTCCCCCTCTCCTCCTCTCCCCCTTTGTCCCTCACTCACTCTCCTTTCCTCCCTTCTTCTTCTTCTTCCCCCCCTTTTTTTTTTTTTTTTTTTTTTTTTTTTTTTTTTTTAGCAGAGTCAACGGGTTCGGTTTCCAACCGCCTTGACCCGTTGTGGTTAAGACTGCGTGGACAAAGGATCGATACTTGGGCGTATACCGCAGTCTCTGGCGGGTGGCTTTAAGGCTTACTGCATAACAGCGTAGCCGGCCGGCACTGGGCACTCCCTAATCAGTAGTTAAGCGCTGAAGGCTATATATTGTCTCAAAAGGTTGTGCCAATTTTCCCTTCTTTGGCGGCAAAGAGGTGGTATGTAGTCAATCATGATAAGCCCGCCTACTTGGCATTTACTACCGCCCGTTATAACATACGCGGGAGAGCAGGGAGCAGCGGAAGTGCTGGTCAATCGCATGGCTGGGGATAGCTGGACCTTTTGTATCCAGTAGTGCACATGTGGAATAAACAAAAGAGCTGAAATGAGATTTAATACAAGAGCATACAACACTGTTGGCATTCTTCCCAAGCCTTATTATACAAAGGTAGTAGAGGCCATTGCGGCCCATAAGATCCGAGTGAGCATAATCGGCATCAACCACTAACGCTTCCTGAAAATAGCCAGCGTCAGCTGCTGCATTCCCCTCCGCGTAGACGATTTGACAGTATATCCAGAGTCAGTTCACGGACATCAATGACACCTGCCGCAGTTGACCCTATAGATCTCGGCAAGTACAAGCATCGCGCCTACCTTCGTTGTGGTTATATATCTTCCTGGTGAAGACGAGCAGCTTAGACATTATGGTCGAAGCTACTTATGTGCCACTGTTCACAGGTAAGGGCTTTGCGCTCAGCTTATTGCAATGATAGTTACGCCGATGACTCCTATGCTTTTTTTCTCTCTAATGGTTTCGCCTTTTTGCTTCGGTTTCTCTTTTTCTTGTTCCCTCATGAGGTTTAACATATACATCAAGAGAGTAGAGCTTCATGGTAGTAGCGCAAAGAGCTTGTCGCGTCATAAAATATTTAACTTCCGTTTTCGATACTTTCTTTATATATTGTTTGTATTGTTTTCAATTCCTCAATCCCATTGTATGCCTAGAGAGCTATTCTCTGTTCACGCCCTTTGCTGAACTGGTAGAACAAGACGCTTCAGAGCTCGCAGAAAATAACGAATATAATTAACTAGGTACCTGGTATAGCTCCAACCACACTAGAATTCAAGTTACGATATTAATACACAAAGTTTCTAGACTACTATGGCAGCTCCAGCTCCTACAATGGCAGCTCCAGCTCCTCCAGTAATAGTTCTGCCTGGGCCACTTGCGCCCCCACCACCACCATTACCCCCAGCTATACAGCGAGAGCGAGATGAGGCGGCGAGGGAAGCCAGGAGAAGACAGGAAAAAGCCATAGAGAAACTCCGGAGTGAACTGAATGCCGGGAAATTGGCGATATGCGTCGGATCGGGCGTAACACTATTTTCAGTCCCTGCCGTAGAACGGCGACGCTTGGGGGTATGTAATATATTCTGTTGTATTCCTCGATGGGGTGTCTCGAAAGCCGGGTCTCTCGAATTGAAATCCGTCAGGGGACGTTAACCCCTCAGATATGCATAACTCCCAGATACTTCGGTGAAGAAACAATTACTAAGTCTCGTCGTTATAGTGGACCGGTCTAGTTATGAATGCCGTGCAATACATCGAAGACCAAGCCGCTGGCATTGCACATGAGAATAGGAGAGAAATCCGGACAGCGAGAAGACTACTAATGAAACGGCATGTCACGGAGCATGACTTGTTTGACGCTATCAACAGGGTGACTGGAGTGATGAAAAAACGTGCCGACCTTTACCCAGGCTGGTTGAGACATGCATTCGAAGGCTTATACGACAGGGTCGAGAATAGAGAGTTACTCGATGTCCTGAGGCAACTGCAACGGTATGTATTGGGTAAATTTATATTATGTTGGGATTCCAGCCCTTGATTTCTAGAAAAGCCTCCGTTCCTCTATGATATGAGAGATAGCTAATCTTTACGACAGTAAGTTAAAACGCTTTCATTTCGTCGCCGTCAAATTTACAAAGACTATCCCAAGTATATTCTAGAAACGAAGGCTATAAATATTGACTCAACATGTTTCAACACTATAGGAAAGGGAGCGATGTTGCTAACCACGAACTACGATGACCTACTTGAGAAACACTGCGGACTTCCTTCTATTAGCGCGTCGGAACCTGACCGTCTACATTCATTTCAACGGAGATCTTTTGACGGTATATTCCACCCCCACGGCCATTGGCAGGACTCGAAAAACGTTGTGTTATCTGCGGAGCACTATTATGACATTACAAGACACGAAGGGGTCCAAGAAACGTTGAGGCATATCCTATCCACCAGAACTGTGTTGTTCGTCGGTTGTGGTGGAGGCCTGCAAGACCCGAACGTCGGCCCGCTCTTGCGTTGGATCGGAGAGAAGCACGCAAGCCGCGGGGCTGGTCACTATTTGCTGCTCCCTAGGACAGAGCAGAATCCGGTACCAACGTTATCCTTGAACCATCTTATATGCGAAGACTATGCCGATATCCCAACCTGGCTGACGAGGTTGTTGGATCCTAGTGAACGGCGTGAGGGTAGAGGTAAGCTATCGAAATCAAACATACCTACCTAGATAGGTATTTATTCCGAGTCTAACTCTAGTTTGTAGTCCACGAGTTTTCGGAAAACCGCCAGCGGGCAAATATCAGTAATTGGCTTTCGCCCGTCGACCAGACCTTGTTTCTCAGCGATATTTTGAATCTGGAAATAGACCCGGCAACTCCGTTTCACCAGGAGGTAACCGGCCGCGAAGACTTCTGGAATTTAGCCGGTAATAGACTCTTCTGGGTCACGGGAGATGGTATGTCCTATTACCCGCTATTATTCAGATACACACACAACTGACCGCATTATGTGTAGAGGGATGGGGTAAGACGGTATTCTGCTCTTCAGTTATAAATAGTACAAGGCAGACGTGCCGCCGAAGAAGCGCACATCCGCCACGGTCCCGAGACTCTCTTGCTTACTTTTTCTGTACAACGTACGACGTACACGAAAGAACATCGACATTGTTCCAGCACGACTTCCATGCATTTTGCTGCACTGTTCTCGAACAGCTGTGCCCACCGAAGAAGGCACACGATGCTCTTCGCCAACTGTACACCACGTGCACGCAGTATCATCCTGCAAGGCGACCTACCAACGCAGAACTCCAAGACGTCCTCATCACGATTATTGATTCATGGGACCGCGAGATTGTCAGGGCAGGCCAGGACGATATCCAACCGGGAGAGACCTATCTCATCCTGGACGGCTTGGATGGACTCCCCAGAACTTACCAAGATGCTTATGTGAATTTCCTGAGAGAAATAAAGGCTCGTGACTTTCACCACTTCCACATCCTGTTGGGAAGTCGGGACTTGTCTTATGTTAGAAACCTCCCGGGGCTGCCCTGGAACCAAATTATTTGCGATGAGCTCTCCGTCGGGAATGTGATGGATCGATATGTAAGACGACGCGTCCTTAATGAGGAAGGATTTTGGGACATAGATCCACCGCCTCATCCAGCAAATAGATCACGGATTGTAAATAGATTGCTCGAACCCGGACACAGGCAAGTTACCCTTCGTGCCAGCCACTTATCTGCAGATCCTTGTTGACTAACAATCCCTTATAGCTTTCGATGGATCTATTGGAAATTACAGCAGTTAAGGGCGTTTGAAATCCATGGTATCATCATAGACGCTGTTATAGACACACCGTTCGACAGCGACGTCGAAACCGACGGGGAGGACGTTGAAGCGGAGCGGGCCCGTAAACGCGTAAAGAGAGACTAATCTTAGCCCTCTTATATTTTAAATATAGGAATCTTTCTGTTTTGAAGTGTATATAAATAATAAATAGAGTTCAAATTGTTTTCCTCTCTTGCGGTTCGAAAGGATAATTCGGGTGATACCACACGGTGAATTTATATATACGGCGCTGATATCTAAAAAGGAACCGGAAAAAATATTTAGTGTAGTAATATGAAATATCAAAACAAACCCAAAAATAAAAAAAAATTAGCCAATTCACAGCGACACTGGCCCGATTCGAACGGGCGCCTCCGAAGAGATGTGATAGGCACAGACTACAAGTTCTAAACCATAGTTTGTTCGAGTCACACGCGTTAGACCACTCCGCCACAGTGCCAATAGTATGATTTTACCATGTTTGAAATCGCTGCTTCTAATGATTTATAATATTAAGTTGTTTGTCCTATACGCTAGCTATTGCAGGGTCCTCTGTTTTTAAAAGTGGGTGGTGGGGTGGGGCAGCGCGAAACTCCATAGGAACGTCCACCCCTCGAGTTAACAGACAGACAGATCCATAGCTGTCGCGCTTCTCCCAGTCCACTTAACCGTTGAGCGTTTATTTCCCAATAGCTTCAATGACAGATGCTCCTTACTTTTCTTTTCAATCCAGCATGATGATTTTATAGTTATAAGAGCTTTTAGTGGCGGCAAGCCTGGTAGACATGGATGCTTCTCCTCATGAGATCCCTTCCCACACTCCTGCTTGTGGAATCTAGAAATACTTGATGGAGAACCTTGAAATGTCTTCAAGCATGAGCAAGTTGTGACTTTACATACACATACACAAACCACGTATATGTAATGAAAGTAGATACACGCAAACGCATTAAACTAGTTGTAAGATCTGATCTGATTTTCATACGAATCCGGGTCTCCCTGTGACGACACTCAAGCTGGATGGCCCTACAGCGTAATAAAAGGTGAGAAGTAAAGTGAGAAGTAAAGTGAGAAGTAAAGGAACATGAAAATTAAATTTTATCGCTCATAAAGGATACCCAACAAGCAGAATGGTTCAAGTCAAGTTGATCAAGACGCTTCTGCCACTTAAGAAGCAAATGGCCCTCCTTGCTATACGGCTTCAGCATTGCCCATTGCTGCCAAGACCGAATAAGGTCTCGAATGCCCTTTATATTGAACTTGAACCACTCCCTGTGACTTACATGGCAACCTGGACATCCTACTGGCTCACTCATCCTCACGCTGCCGAGGAGTAAGTGTACGATTCTCTCGTAGCGACGAGGGGTAGGCATCTCCCAAACACCTATTAAACAAGGTTGGTATTGACAATTTCTGTAAATCTCGGCGAGGCGCCTATGGACGTTATTTGAATAGCCAATTTTAACGTATTCTCGACTGGATTTTCCATTCACCAGGTGAGAGACGGGCAGGCTAAAAGCATATATAGATCCAGGGACGAGTTCAGTATTGCGTAGCGGGATCATAAGTTGGCATTTGACCTCCAAGTTGATCTCAGCGAATGTTTTTTCTCGACAATAGTACTCGAAGGTATGACAGAGAGGCTGAAAGCATGGTGGATCCGGTGACCTTGGTGTTCGCGATGTCTTGTCTTCGTCGGGCGGCTTCTCTGGAACTGGACGGTCCTGGGAAAACGGCGATGATTGACTACACTTGGGTCTGGTTGCGATGGAGTTTAGTTGTTGTTCCCATAACCGGGCCTTCGAACCACTCTGGTCTTGGTGCCATCGTCTACACATCACTGCACTCGCTAGTTCCTGCAACAATTGAGGAACTTGGCGAGTGACGCGGCCACTGGCAGCAATGGAGCAGATGAGCTCTGCTATCTTTGCAGCAGCAGCTTTACTGAGCCAATTGCCACAGGATGGTTTGTGCTTAGGCCGGCCATGACAGCTAAGTACATCCCCATGTTGAATTTTAAATAAATTCCGGACAGCCTCAGAGCTTTCCGGCCATTGAGGATCATACCTCGCAGGCATCGTTAAAGGACCAATATAGATAGGAGCAGGATCGCAAACAGTATGCTTTAAGTGGTGGATATGAGAAGAGGAAACAAGAAACGAGCAACATCTCAGTAGGACGAATTGTCAAAGCCGAGTATGACCACATGGCGCATCGGGGAGAGGCCTCCCGAACTCGTAGCTTCTCCCAAGCGTTCTACTCTGGGTTGTCTAAGTAGGATTTGTCGGGAATGGTAAATGCGGTACTAATCAGGTGGTATATATAGGTGAGACGCAGAGGTCTATTCTAGGCCTTCTCCACGGGAAGCGTACGAATCAGGAGAGAGCAACAATGCGATAGATTGTGGTGGCCTCGGCCATGCTACTTTTATCTCATTGATAGCTGGAGCACCCGGCATATAAGCTTGGATACGTAAGTTAGGGTGTGACTATGTTTAGAGGATAAGCTCTAGTGGTTTATCAGATTATTTAATTTGCCATATTTGGACGCATACTCTCGCGGTCACAAACCGCCACATTTATTGCTCAGTAGACTGTCCATGACGGGATTATGTGATGGAGGCATAGAAGTTACCGAGGTATCGTGCGTATGAATGTGCCATCATATGCTCCCCCATACCGATTATAGGACACCAAAGAGAGCAGGAGACCGAAGAGCGAAGAGTTGGTCGACCTTTGGAATAGGGGTGAAAGATGAGACGTAGAACCAATCACCAACAGTTTACTCAACCAACACGTTTGATCTGGGGCCGCATCAAAGTCGACCTTGTCAATCTTTGGTGGTTATTTCGTTCTCGGCGTTTAGGGAAGAGATATGACTGGGTATGGTTCGTTTGGAGGAGCCACATGTCCAGGCGCACATATATTCCCTTGGTTAGGTACCACTTATAGACCTTGGGTGGGCTATGCACATGGCACGACTCTATAAAAGCGTGGGTTGAGTACGGTTAATTCTCTCCGAATAGGAGTACTAATAACTTCAATCAAAAAATTGAATGAATCAAAAAATTGAATATATCAATTTTCTGAAAATTTGCAGTAGATCTACACCTATACTTTGAGCTTGATTGTGTTGTGTAGATGCACCGGGTTATTTTAATTCACACTGAAAGATCTACCTACATATATACGTAGATTTAGAGATGCATATGAGTATGAAGTTTTATTAACTCATCTATCGCTAGCCTCCTGAGTATAGCGCATGGTAAATACCTAGGTAGGACATTAGGTTGTGGGTAGGATGTAGATAATAAAATGTGTACATGCAAGTCCCATATCGATAAGAGGTACATTATGTATGTTGGCGAGTACATGTAGTACGTGTCTGCCGTATCGGCGCACGAACCACGTGCAAGTACAAAAGGCCTATCACGCGATACGTGCATAAGCACGTGATGACAGCCAGACGCTAAGCCCTAAACCGCCGAAAGTTGATGCAACAAGCTTTGGAATTACAGTACTATGTACACAAATTTATCTTATCGGCGTTGCTCTGTCAACCAACCAAGAACAAATTAAGCACAAGCCTAGAAATCAATTTCTCAATTTCGCTCCAGATTGCAAAGCATTCATGCATGGTATGCATTGCAATGCAATTGGATCATAGATTCAAGCCAACATAGTTTGTGAACCTTTTGTCCTTCAACGCCGCCGTTATCAACGTCTCATTAATTCCTTTAACAACTACTACTTATTGCTATCCCTAGTCCTGAATGGCTTCACCGCTCTCACCATCTAGTAACGCGACTCTAAATTCTGCAACATCTCCGACAAGTCGCCGATTTGATAAATACAACGTCCAATTGCACGCAACGACCAACATGACTAGCGAACGCGCCATTGGTGATGGCGACACAGCGAGCGCTCAATTTACGAATCAGACAGACGGCGAGAAACACAGTACTAGTCACAATCAAGAGAATGCATCATCATCGTCATCATCATCCAAGATGCGCCATTCACGAATCCTATCCGGCACCGAGCTGTCTCCTCTCAAGATTCTAATCACTAAGGATGAAAATGGCGACGCTGAGTCTCGAACACCTCGAAAACAGCCTTCATCAGCCAAGAGTCCGAGAAAGATGGCACCTGAGAAGCGGTTCCCGGTGAGAGTTAACAGTAGCCCGTCGCCTACACCAGAGACCCCAAGGCCATCGGTAAAGGAACAGGAGATGACGCTTGAAGAAGCCCTCTGCCGGAATGAAGGTCTCGCAAATGCCATCAAGATTTTCGAGGACGACGACACTATTACGGAAAATTCGGAAGACAATGAAGGCGACATCACATCTACGTCAATCGACGACCAACCCGTCGAAGATGAGCCTTCAGGCGTGGACGACACTATGATCAGTACTTTCAGCAATTTCTCTGCGGTGCCGAACATGACTATGTTTGCAAGAATTGGACATAGTCCTACCAAGTTTGCTAATGTGGGAGGTACTCCCAGCGCCTTACAATCTCGCCGCGAGTTATCACCTTCGAGAACCCCTAGACCCCCTGTCATGCATGACACCGGAAATACTACCAACCTTCTCGTTGATTTTACTGAGCAGCTCAGCGGGTTTTCTTCCAGGTATTCCCAACAGGCACCGAGTCGGAACCAGGTGACTGTCAACACTCCGAGGAACACTGTTCCTATGACGCCTCAGCGCCAGCAATCTAACCTGCTCGATTTCGACATTCCACCCCTCCCAACTCCCCGAAGTATCCCAACCATAACTCCTAGAGAGCTTGAGTCGCTCAAGTCGGGCTTCAACTCCGAGATTAGCAGCCTTAAGGCTTCCCTCAGTGGCAAAGAGGCCGAGGTGTCGTCCCTTAAGACAGCGGTTGGTGACGCGGAAAAGCGTGTGGGTGAGTGCATGGAACAGCTCCGTGAGATGCAAGCCATGAAGGATGCATTAGCCGATGAGAAGGACAACTGGGAGAAGCGCAGCCGCGACATGGAAGCTGTGCTACGCAAAGTCAAAGAAGAAATCGTTATGGGCCAGCGAGAGCGCGAAGAACTCGAATCGAAGCTAGATGAAAGCGAGAAGCGCCGCGAGGCAGCCGAGATCATGGCGCAGGAAGCTGAGAGCAAGATGGCTGGCATGCGTGCCGGCAAAGCCACTTCGGATGCGGCCTCTGATTCTGGTAACCATAAGTCTGCCGAGAAGACTAAGAACCCCGGATCTCGCGAGGTAGAGATTGCAGTGGAGCGAGTTGCCCGCGACCTTCACGCGCTCTATAAGAGCAAGCATGAGACGAAGGTGGCGGCTTTGAAAAAGAGTTACGAAAACCGGTGGGAGAAGAAGGTCCGCGAGCTTGAGACTAAAGTGGATGAATTAGCAAATGAAAACGAGAAGTTAAGATTCGGTCGTGATGCTACGATGACGAAGGTCGACCCTAACCAAAGCATTGTGGACGAGGAACGCAAGGCGCAGGCTGTTAAAGATTCGGCGCAGATCAAGGAGCTGAATGCTGAGATCGAGAAACTCGAAGCAGTCATTAGCAGCGTTAAGGTGGACAACCGCGAGCTTCGTCAACTCCTTGAAAAGGAACGTATCGAGAAAGGCGAGCTCGTCATCCTAGCCGAGGAACTGATGGCGATACAAAGCGTTGTCCAGACTGAGGAGGCGCCAGCCACTAGCCGGCCAACTGTTCCCAAGGCTCCTCTGCAGATAGCCCCTGAGAACTTCCGTAGCAGCGTTGGCACTCGAACCTCGGGCCTACGAGCTCCCGGCTCGGTGAAGAAGCCAGCCGAAAGTAGAATTGGTGGCATCGGTCACGAGCGAAGTAAGAATGGTGGTTCGCATGGTGGTCTCCCGCGTCCTGGTAGTGGCTTGAGCGCGCGGAGTGGAATCATGAGTTCCATTGAGAAGATGGGAAATTACCGTGGCCGAGGCGAATAGGCACGGGCTAGGACTAATGGCTTGATTCACGACAAACTCATGATTACGTGTTAAGGGCAGTGACGCAGATATGACGAGGTTACCGTAATGATTAGTTATTCCCCCCCTTGGAGTTCAGGCTAGGATCAAGAACTTCTTCAGAATTGCAAGCCCATTCCATTCATATGTTGGGCTCCGCTGCCCCTAGTATTTGTGCAAACACGTCTTCACTCTATAATGTGCTTTTCGTAATGTTAATGGGTGCCTACCTTAGTTCAGGTTATCTTTTCAGCCATTACCGTGCCCCTAGTTTCTTACCTTTTCTGCAAGCTGCAGGCACGCATAGGCTATCAACTGGCATCTACTCGCAGATGCCGTGGGCGCCTTCGAGCCGAGGTAGTGCGCCAACCTCGATTGCGCTTCGAACTAGGATCGGAATAGCTTCTTTACCATTCCAAATACCACTGACGGTGTCAGCCGAGATCTGCCCTATCCGTAAGACGCCGATGGCTGCTTCGCTTGCTGCAGCAGAGGAGCAAATACGTTCACCTATGAGCTTTTAGCGAGCATATCCCGTTGCTGCGGCATAGTGGAGAGACTTTATGGGCCCTTCTGGCACATTGGCAGGCATAGACACATACGGAAAGCAGCATCTCGGCTGCTTGTAAATACAAGACGGACGGGACCCCTGAATGGGACTCTCGGAGATAATTCTAAAAGTTTCCGCAAGCCAGCGGTGTGAGGAACTAAAGTGTTATGAGAAACATTGAAATTCACAGGCCAGACTGCATGGATAATGAGAGTGGCCGACTTCTGTAGCGCTATGTATTTAGTTTTCCGGAGAGAGGTCGAGGTTCGGAGAGCCTGAGTGATCGGTCGTCGGAGCTGTTAGCTTGTTAGCTTGTCTCTTGTCAGTAATCAGATCGCTCAGTTTTCGGATTCTTATAGATTCCTTGATGCGATTTAGGGGGTCGATCATTGCCGCGAATAAGACAGTACGCCCGCTCTACCCGTGAATCACCCAAGAGTTGGCTGAGTAGGTGAGCACCCAGAAGCGCCCGTGAGGATCTGAATTTCCTTGTTAGCGAATATAAGTAGGTACCTAGAGGAAGGGAGGTAGGTATTTATGCTACTTACCACGATGTCCTTCTCTGGTGCCGGCAAACCCCCTGGCGACCGGGGTTGAATTTGCTTGTACCTAGTCCTCAATGATTTCTTCCATCTTCATCTTCATCGCTTTGCCGGATATTCTCGAGTTTATCATATATTCGCATCGAAAAGAGGAGCCCGACAAGCTTCGTCACAGATCCTGCGTCGTAAACAACATTTGCGGGAAAGGAACGCCGACCAAGGTCGAGGTTCTGGTGCAGGAGCCTGCGCACCTGGGCAGCACATAGACTGTCTATCCCCGCGGTGAATAAATCTGCATCTACGTCTGGAATTTCAATACCTGCTTGCTGGCAGATGAGATTCAGTATATATCGTTCCAACTGTTAAACATCAAGCTTCAGGTCCTTCCTGCCATGGCGGTTGACGAAGTCTGTGTCCTTGTTATAAAGAGTCTCAATAACGTCCTCAAAGTGGGCATATGCAGCCACGCGGATAATTCTTTTCTTGTCAGGAGCGGGATATCCGATATCCGCAGCAAGTGATGCTATCATGCTAGTGGTGATGCGCGCAAACTCGTCAGCGATACTATTTGCGAGATCCACATAGGGCTGGATAGCTTCAATGAACTCTTCGTTGAAACCCAGCCGCGGCTATAGAATGGAATCCTAGTAGGCTAGGCATAAGGCGGCCATTACCGACAATGGTGTTACCTACCTGTTACCATCACAGAAACGAAGAACACGACGTCGTCGTCTTTCTCGAGAATATATAGGGGATCAATTGCAACAACTACCTGTGATAACTCGGACTCAATGCCCGGTCTTCCGCATGCCATTTTCACATACATTTAAGCATATATTGATTCCTCTGCGTCGGAGGCTTCTTGCATGAGGCACAAGTTGGCTTATACACGTCTAATATGCTTTAGTTTACAATGTATTTGGTACCTAGATACAGTATATACCTACGTTAAATTCATTACATACATACATAGTAAGTATTATTATGTTAATTTGTAAAAGTTGGTACCCAAATGAAGTGGTATGAAATTGTACATGTCGATAATCTGAATCCAATAATCGAATCTTGCAGCAGTGTAGGGTTTGTTCTTAGGGGAAACACTTAAGCCCTAGATAACATACCTGACTAGTATCTACCAACATACCACTGTCAAGTCTAAGTTCTTCCCTAACAAGTCAGACGAAGCACCCCAAAATCCTTTGGAAACCAGCCGAAAATGGTTCCATGCTTGTTAAGTTGTTGATTCCTTGAGGTGCATCCTCTGTATAGGTAATGAATAACCAATGATATTACCCTTCTCGGCTTTGTCTGTTTCTGAGATTAACAACATCACATCGAGATCTTCATACTTAGACCGATCCTTACATTCTGATCTATTACCTTTGATCTAGGACCTCGGGTACACGATTACCTCCGGAATCGTCAGAACTGACGGTGCAGGTGGCGGCACACATCCATACCAACTAATCCCAACATAGCTTAGCAGTTTCCTTTTCCTAAGGAATCTGTACTCTTTAGGTATACTGGGATTAGTGGTTTGGATACGTACCTATACAGTCAGTTAGAAGATCCCTTTTGAAGGCACTTCAACAAAGCCCTTTATCACTTCAACAACTTAAAGGGGCCTTTCCCCACATTCCGACTTTTATAGAACTCGCATCACTCTTCATTCCTATTAAACCTACAGTTACAGAGTCTTCTTTCGTCCGAATTATTTTGGTCGGTTTTGTCCCAGCATCCAGCATAATGTCGGTCAGTGATAGCAAGACTATCGACCTCGAGAGGCAAGCGACCATCTCGCCTCGCGAGCAGGTTGCCTTGCCCTATGTGCCTCGAACCATTGCCAATCCGGCACCGTTGGGACTCCTTTCCCTTGCCACGAGTATCTTCATGATCTCTCTTATCGGGCTTCAACCCCGTGGCGTAACGGCATCCAACATTCTCGTCCCGTTCTTGATATTCTTTGGTGGAAGTTCACAGTTCTTCGCTGGGATTATGGAATTTATCTCCGGCAATACTGTGGGTTACCAAGCGATCCTGATGCTTCGTTGTATTCACAGAGCACATATTTAATGAAGACTAATCCTTTGCTTCTAGTATGGAGCTACGTTGTTTACGTCCTTTGGTGCCTTTAACCTTGCCTACGGCATGATTTTCCTCCCCGGCAGTGGTATTATGGCGGCCTACACCGATGCTAGCACAGGTGAACTCTTACCTGAGTTCGACCAAGCCATCGCTATGTTCCTTTGGGCTTGGTTCATCCTCACCATGATCTTTACCGTTGCCACAATCCGAGCCTCTTGGACGTTGCTAGGGGCTTTTATTTTTGTCGACCTTACCTTCCTGCTCTTAGCCATTGGTCACATGCTAGGTCTACCTTCGTGTCTGAAGGCCGGGAGTGTGACTGGGTTTGTTTGCGGGGCTTTTGTCTGTAAGTTTAGTTTGCTACCTCTTGTCATTAACTCTGTCCGCATAGTGAAATAAGTGTGCTGACTTGAGAAAAGACTGGGCAGGCGCTGCAGGTTTATGGGGTGACGGTATAACTCCTTTCAAACTTCCGGTTGGGTCATTGCAGAACAGATAAGCCTAAGAAGCTCAGAAGCTCAGAAGCTCAGAAGCTCAGAAGCTCAGAAGCTCAGAAGCTCAGAAGCTCAACATCTCATATCTTATCTTCTTGTCGGCGGTAATTTGGTGTTGGCATTTTGGAAGGACGGGAATATATTAGCCATTGGAAAGCAAAACGAAAGGCGAAGGCATAGTGTTTCATTGAAAAATCATAAACCTGTATATTATAATCGTCCTTTGTAGTTTCTCTTTATATCGGCAATTACTATGTAATTAATGAGGACGTGTACATACGGAGTATGTACATGAATGTACGTAGATGAATAAGGTACCTGATAAACTTACCCACCTACCTTATGCGATTAGTTGATTGTGAGTGTGCGCCACAGAGCCCGGCGTGGCTGCCCAGCTACATGTAGGCTCAGCTACCTCTTAAAACATTCAAGTCGCCATCGGACTCTTGCTCTTTGACCCTTTAGGATCGAAAAACTAATAAGCCGCATCAATTGTCACCTATACCACACAGATTTCAATCCCACCGACGTTTCCTCTACTCAAAGCTTTTACAATTAAACGTATTGTACCTCGACTCCCAGGATCTATAAAAACACCATATTCACAAAGACTCATTGTGGAATTCACTCGACAATATGAAGACTGACTACTATTTAAACTTGTGCTTGGAGCAGGCCGAGAAATCCCCGCTTCATTATCGTCACGGTTGTATTGTTGTGAAGGGAGGTAAGGTTATTGGGAAGGGTTTCAATGATTACCGACCCGGATTCGATGGTGGCGCGTTGAAGACTGGTCATCTGTCTGCCAAAGCCTCCGTACTGCAGGAACAGAAGCAGAAGCAGAAACAGAAGCCCGAGCCTGTGATCACGAAAGGAGAGAAGCATGGTCCGAAGCATCAATTCAAGCCTTTTGAAAACACTGTCGGCCATCACCACGCCAATAATTGCCTCACCATGCATTCTGAGATGATGGCTGTCAATTCGGCGCTCGAGTCGTCGAGTACTTCAGCTGCTATGACGTTGTCACATTTTAAATCGTCGAGCGCACCATCGCGTGACTCTAAACGGAAACGACAGCTGCGGCGAGACGTCCTCAATGATTACGCCCAGCGTGTCTCCTATGGTACTTACGGGTCACAGGTTCAACAAGGTACCGGCCTGGCTCAGATCCCCGAGTGGCGTTTTGAAGCCTGCACATATAAATGGGCCGCAACAACATCACGAGTCGTATCCCAACCCTCATCATCACTACCGTCATCACTATCATCACCACCACCACTACTATCACAACCAGAATGCGAGCCACGAGAAGACTTACAGCGCAACGGAGCAGTTGCAGCAGCATAGATGCCGAGGGAAGCAAGACTCTCACAGTAAGGACAATGAAGAGCATAAAAGTTTGAAGCCCACGCGGCCGCGACAGTTATCTATAGGAGAGTTCAACGAATCGTCCGGTAATGGGAGCCGTGATAGTTCATCGTCAAAAGATGGAATAGGCTATAGTGGACCTTACGGAATCCCAAAGGTATAAATCTACTCTCATAGAGCCCTTTGGCAAGCCTGGAAGCTAAAATCGAAGTAGGTTGACCAAACTAAGACAGGGCGATGCCCTAGTAAAAACGTTTTGGAGAGAGTATCGTTCTCAAATAATCTGAGAGACCGTATGAAGCACCCAAAGCTACGTGGTGCCGATGTATATGTTGCTCGTCTTGGCGGCACGCAGAGCTTGGGAAAGCACAAAGACACAAAGAAGGCCCGAAGAAAGAATGCAAACGCAAGAGACGGGTCTTTACCTATTGCACATCCTCCTACAGGTTCCCTACATGATGAGCTCCTGTGTAAGGAACCAAAACCTTCACTGTCAAAGGCGCCTGCGCAAAACTCGCTGAACACGATTATCGATCGTGGAAGTGTTCTGGAGTCTCGGCCATGCTATCGTTGTGTTTTGTACATGCATTCGGCAGGGATAAGACGTGTGCATTGGACTAATAGGGATGGCCAATGGGAGAATGCAAAAGTTCGCGACCTATTTGATCAAGTATCGGGAACTAACGTCTATGATGGACACAACGACGTTAATAACAGTGGTGTGTTTATCACAAAGCATGAAATTCTCATGCTGAGGAGGCTGTCCAGTCAATGAACCAGTTAGGTACCTACTTAGGCATACATACATGTAGTAATGTACATAATTAACTGTATACACAAACCTAGGCGTACATATTAAAACTACATACTCAGGTGTGGTTTGTTATGACGTCGCGTCTCTCGTTTTAGGCATACCGGAGTGTGGACATGTTCAAGTTATGTACCTAATGCTATGTTTAGTGGTACAGGTTGATGTACCCCTTAACCTTCCAATACATGTATCCTGGATATTCCCTACATGTATGCATATGTACCTATGTACATTTGAACATTAAGTAACGCGTTAGTTATCGATAACGCACGTGGAAACTCGCCCCCTGTTCGTTGGAAGCTAGCCTCATTGGCCCCCCAACGAGCTCTCTACCCGTAGGTACTTTAGCTGATAACCCCCATGGCCTGGTATCTGGAAATAGGGACCTACGACTAACTTCCGACAACTATACTTCCTTTTTTTTGTGTCCGGCAACCGCGCATACAATCCAGATTTGGCACTGGCCAGTCATCTATGCGTTCTCGCCTGCAAGATCGAAGATACTATGAGGATACTATGAGAGTAGAAGTATCGTCGGATTGAAGGGACGTCTGGATCTTTCATCAAATCAATAGACCTGGGCAAGCTCAGCTTGAGCTGCAATACACACCATCACGCCCTCCAACGTCGAATCATCAATCTGACAACTAACATGTCCACTCTGGATCGCGATGACTCTAGTTCGCCTACGACGAGGAGCCCGAGGACTTCGTCTCCCACCCACACAAGCCTCAACTCGCCATCCTCCTCGTCTCGACCTCTGAGCGAGCCCCTGCAGGTGGCCCCTGTACCGGTCCATAGCCTGCCACTTCCCGATCGCACACCGACACGTTCTCCCACGGGATCCGATTCCGAGCAAGCAACAGATTATCTAAACGGAGGCCGACCGCATGATACTCAATCCCCCCTTAATGGCAGCACACCTGCTTTTCTAAACCAGCCCGCAGTTGTACGATCTCCATCGCCCTTGAGAAATTCCGAGGTGCAGGTTCCGGATGGGGACACTTCATTACAGGGGGAGCCAACCTCACCTGGACGGCGTAGCGTGCAGTTTGCTCGTGCTGACGTTCTCCTTGATGCCCCCCGGGAACATGTTAGACGCGGGTCATGGGATGAAGAAGATACCAGGAATAGATCTCGTGGGGAGAGATGGATTTCGAAGCTGCGATCAACTCTAGGTAGCTCTGGAAATATCCAACCACCCAAATCTCCTGGAAATTCTGAACAGGCACCGTACTCAACAAATGCTTCACCTGTTATGGGCAGATCTCATCGCGTTCCTTACACTCTGGATGAAGAAGAAGGGAGCGATGCAGACGTGGAGGCGAGCGCCGATGAAAGCCACGATAGGGATGTGCCCAAAAGCAAGAGGAAGAGGATGCGACGTCGCTTGAAGCAGTTGGAAATGTTCACTGCTCCGAACTCTCCCCGACCCCCTGATGATCTCGATTCTCCTAGACCAAGCCGTCTGAACACTATCGTCCGGCGGTCAACTATGCCTGAATCTGCTGAGCATCGAGGGGGCCTCTCCGAAGGAGAAGGTCGTGACCACCTGACAGGCCGGAGACCGGCTTGGACGCGCGGGAGCTCGTGGCTCGGTTCTCAACGGGCTGGAAATGCCACTGCTGATGATGCCGAGAGCCCACAACCACGTACTCCTGGTCATGGGCATCGACGTCGCATCTCCGAGATGTTCGGCGCAGGAGGGACGTCTGACGGTGGTGATTGGCTTACGACACCTAGACGACCATTCTTAGGTGCGGATCGAGCTGCGACCTTTGGCGCGCAGAGGTGGAAGCAGGTGAAGCACACGTTAAGGATGCTGGGCAAAAAGAGGACAGACCAATTTGACTTCTATAAGTCTGCCGAGCTCATGGCCGAATTACGCGCCGTAACACCAGCCGTAGTCATTCTCGCCAGTATGTTGCAGAGGGACGAACATGGAAATAAGCGCATCCCTGTTCTTCTGGAGCAACTCAATCTGAGGGTCATCGACAGCCGCCCGGAAGATAGCACGAGTGAGAGACATACCATCTTCACGATTGCTTTGGAATATGGCAGCGGCCCTAGCCGGATGACATGGACCGTCACTCGTAGCGTGAGAGAGATTTGGAATATCCATTGGAAGTACAGATTGTCTCTGAAAAATGACATTACCCTTCAGAGTACGACGAATCAACGGAACCGACCCAAACAGCCTCGATTTCCAAGAAAAGCGTTCCCGTATCTGCGGACCTATCAAAACCTTGAGGAGTCTGATGATGAAGATAAGCCACCCGGAACTAGAGCCGATGAGACAGTCGCCGAAGGCACTGCAGGCGAAGGGACCGCTGCTGAAGGTACGGCTAGTGACAACGACAGGCGGCCGAATCCTCATAGGAAGAGGTCACGCATCAACACATTCTTACCTCGCCGACAATCCTCGGGGCTTGGAGACAATGGCGAGACAACGCTCGCTACCGTTCAGAACTCTGCTGCTCTGAAGAAGAAGTACATTGAGAGGCAGAGGAAAACCCTTGAGAAATATCTGCAGGAGATGGTCCACTGGCTTATGTTTCGTGCTGATAGCAACCGCCTCTGCAAATTTCTAGAGCTGTCTGCTCTCGGCGTGCGGCTGGCCGCCGAAGGTAGCTTTCACGGGAAGGAATGCTATTTGCATATACAATCCACAAAGGGCATTGATTTCAGACGAGTGCTCAATCCACAGAAGGTCATAGCACGTCACAGTCGAAAATGGTTTCTGGTCCGCCAGAATTATATCACCGTCGTCGAGTCGCCGGCCAGTATGAATATCTACGATGTCTACCTTGTAGATCCGCACTTCCGCGTCGTTTCCAAGAAGAATAAGCTAAAACGGTTCGGCGCAAAATTAAAGGTCGAGAAAGAAAAAGCAGGGGAACACGAAGATAACAATCTTACCGACGAGGAGTCCCGCGGGAAACATCATACTCTAAAGCTGTATACTGTAGATCGAAAGATCAAATTGTTTTCTCGAAATCAGACCGTGTTGCGTCAGTTTGAAGAATCCGTGATCGAGATGCTGAAGCAAACCCAGTGGCATGAGCGACATAGGTTTGACAGCTTCGCACCAGTACGGAAGTCGGCTTTCGCCCAATGGCTTGTTGATGGCCGGGACTACATGTGGAATGTTTCCCGTGCCATAAGTATGGCGCAAGATGTCATTTACATTCATGATTGGTGGTTGAGTCCCGAGTTATATATGAGACGACCAGCATGCATCAGCCAGAAGTGGCGGCTGGATCGACTGCTCCAGAGGAAGGCCAGAGAAGGCGTCAAGGTATTTATTATCATTTACAGAAACGTGGAGCAAGCCATACCGATAGATTCGGAGTACACAAAGTTCTCACTTCTTAATCTACACGACAATATCCTGGTCCTAAGATCGCCAAATCAGCTGAAAAAGAATCAATTCTTCTACGCCCACCACGAGAAAGTCTGTATTGTGGACCACGATGTTGCTTTTCTTGGTGGCATCGATCTCTGTTTCGGCCGTTGGGATAACCCGCAGCACCCCATTACGGACGACCGACCAACGGGTATGGAGCCAGACGGCGACAGACCACGAGATGCAGAGCATTGCCAACTTTTCCCTGGCAAGGACTACTCAAATCCCCGTGTGCTAGACTTCTTCAAGCTCAATGAACCTTACGAAGAGATGTATGACAGGAGTAAGGTCCCGAGGATGCCTTGGCACGATATTGGGATGCAAGTTGTTGGTCAGCCGGCGCGTGATCTCACCCGCCACTTTGTGCAGCGATGGAATTACCTACGACGTGAACGGAAGCCTACCCGGCCAACTCCCTTCTTGCTGCCTCCGCCAGACGCTAATCCCGTAGATCTCGAAGCACTTGGTCTTTCTGGGACGTGTGAAGTCCAGATCCTGCGTTCGGCAGGTGATTGGTCCCTTGGTTATCCGAAAGACTTGAGGGAACATAGTATTCAATCGGCATATGTGAAACTTATTGAGGAGTCTGAGCACTTTGTCTACATGGAAAATCAATTCTTCATTACGAGCACTGAGACGATGAACACTAGGGTTGTCAATCGTATCGGCGATGCCCTCGTTGAGCGCATCATCAGAGCCAACGAGAACAATGAGGAGTGGCGATGCTGCATTCTAATTCCCCTTATGCCTGGTTTCCAGAACACGGTGGATCAGGCTGAGGGAAGCAGTGTGCGTTTGATCATGCAGTTCCAGTACCGAAGCATCTGCAGGGGCCCGAACTCGATCTTTGGACGCTTACAAGCGTTGAATATAGACCCGGAAGATTATATCTCATTCTTCAGCTTGAGGCAATGGGGCCGAATTGGTACTCACAATCAGCTTGTGACAGAGCAACTATATATCCATGCCAAGACTATCATCGTAGACGACCGCGTCGCTCTGATAGGTTCGGCTAATATCAACGAACGCTCGATGTTGGGCAATCGGGACTCAGAAGTCGCTGCTATTGTTCGGGATACGGACATGATGTGGTCGACGATGGCCGGCGAGACTTACAGAGTCGGTCGGTTCGCCCACACTCTTCGTATGCGACTGATGAGGGAACATCTCGGATTAGATGTTGATGAAATAACAGAAGAGGAGAGGCAAGCGGAACTTAACGCCGAAGCTAATTTCGAAGCTGAGATGGGTCAAATTTATGGAGAAGATGATGAAGGCCTGGCTGCAGACGACTCGCTTCGCGCGGGACCGAGCACGTTCCATCGTGCACCAAGTTTTAATCATGATGCTCCTGCGGAAGAAACTCCTAATTCAGCGCTCTCGTCGTCCTCGACCTCGTCTTCTGCTTCGTCAAGCTCGAGAGAGAGATCACCAGAACGTGATCCACGAGTGCACGGAAATGAGAAACACGTTAGGGACGTCGAGGGCTACGGCCCGGATAACTGGAAAGCAGCACAAGAGAAAGGAATTGATCTCGGGAATGATTCTGCCGTCATCGACGGACGCGAGGTCCTTCTTCACAGGAAGGCCCCATCACATCACAAGGTAAATGGAAAGTCGACCCAACAGCATCCCGAGGCCTCTTCCAAAGATTCTTCCCAGCGTGACCTCAGCAGAGGAAATGACGGACTCCCTCCAGCCCAGCCGGATCCGTTATGTAAATCTCAACTTCCACATCATGTGCAACTTCCGGCATTACCAGTACTAGACGACACCGATATTGGTGGCCCTCCGATGCGACTGGATAATGCTGGAAAACCCACAAACGAGCCTCTGAATCCTCTAGTTGCAGACATCGTACCTGTCAAGGTTGACAAGGACTGTATGCGTGACCCGGTAAATCCGGCGTTCTGGGATGATATCTGGACTAGGGTCGCGTCGAACAACACAAAACTGTACCGACGCGTTTTCCGATGCATGCCCGACAGCGACGTATCCACGTGGAAAGAGTACAACGAATTCGAGGACTACGCACGTCGATTTAAGGAGAGCATGGTAGGTCCGAGGAGTGACGAGTCTGAAACCAATCATCAAACGGGTCATGTCGGCGTAGTGGCAGCGGGAATTGCAGCACCGGCGGCTGCGCAAGGGGCTTCTGGCATCTCCGAGAAGCTCCATGTAGACCAACACAACGAAAGTAACCCAAAGGTTGTGGTTTCCAATGGGAGCTCAGGTGCCTTGAATGAAAATGCACCCATTTCTGAAAGCGGCCATGCTCCAGACAAGGAGAAACCTGATATCGGCGTGGAGACGGAAAAGATTCGCACCAAGAATTCTCTTGAACAGGCTTCACCAGTCCAACCAGCCGGGGACACACCGTTCCCGTCTTACGATTCCCAAGTCGACACTGCGCACTTGGGTCCCCAGAGCGAGAAGCGAGACCGGAGGGCAACATTCTCGTCTGCCGAGAAATCGGCGCCGGAATCAGGAAGCACTGCTAATCCCTACAACCACAACTCGACGAGACGTCGCCGGCGGAACACTACTAAGAGCAGTCGGCGTGGTCCCGTCTTTCCATACGAGCTTCTCAGCCGCGAGGAGGCCGAGGAGCTGTGCAATATGATACAAGGAACGCTAGTCCAGTTCCCCTACGACTGGCTCGAGGCCGAAGAGAAGGATAATCATTGGCTATACCAGGCTGACCTGCTGGCGCCTAAGGAAATCTAGTACGTTATAACCTGTCTCCCTCAACACTGTCCCTAAATCAACCTCAAAGAGAATTTCTGAGGCTAACAATCCACTAGCGACTAAAACCCGTACTAGTCTGCATCTCTAAAGGCTAATTACTATAATCCTAAGGGGGTTTAAAGCGCTGAGTAAATTGGAGGGCGGCTCTAGGAATTCCGTGTCTGTCGCTTGGCTATTTCATATGTAATCCAGCTATCCTGCATTCTATAGACTAGGTGGAGTTCGTTTTGCCACACATCATCACCTCTATTAGGGTATACCTTAGGTATATGAGTCTGTAATACTAGGCAAGCAAGGATGGAAAGACTGCGCTCTGGCTGAGGTTGAGATAACCTAAGGTACATTAGGTACCTAGTATATATCCATCCATTAAATACCTACCTACCTAGGTACTCAGGTAGGTATATTAGGTATACATCACATTCTAATCTATTTAATGGTAATCTTGCTCCCGGATGATTTATAATTCTCGGCGTTGCACACCTGTAGTTATCCGTTAGGTTGTTTTGTTTTACAAACTACCTGGTAGTCTAGCAAGTATAAAATGAAAAATATGCCGCTTTGCTTTATTATTCTCTTATTCTACGCTTATGTGTTGTATGCCGCACGTCCCTCCCTTCTGGAGCCCCTCAAAGTAAGCCAAGTATGTCAAGTCCGTAGTGTCTCTGTCTCGCAGCCAAGAGTAGCACTCGATGTATAAATCATTCAATAGTAGAATCCCACTGAACTCCAAAAACCCCCAAATTATGAACAAAGGGAAAAGAAATAGAGATTAAGAGCCAACAAGTACACTGGTTATTTCCTGGGGTATCATATCCGTATTCTCCAACCTGTGCTTTGTTTTTGGCTTGTGATTTCCTACCTCTTACGTCTTCTAATCAACATCCCACTACATTAGCGCGTGCGGTGCCATCTATAAACAGGTTTCCAAAATCAATCGCTTATTATAAGTATAATGCTGCGTCGTCTCAACCCCTCGCATATTCACACACAAGACTTCCGTATTCGCCTGAATTGGATATCTTTGTTCGGTGGTTTTTAGGGTCGGGGTGCCAGAAGTCGACGTATTGTACAAACAGAAAGAAAATTAAGATATTCATGGTAGTGATTTCGCTGTAACCATCGTGTGACTGAGTCAGGAGTCAAGAGTAACTTGGATACCTGGCAATGATCCAATATCAGCCTCGGATTCGCCCAGGCCCTCTCTCAGCGCGTCGCGATCCACGTTGTCGGGTCGGATCTTGGGAGGCGGTGCTCTCTTTTGCGCCGCAGCTACATACTCTGAAAATCCAGGTATAGCACCTGGTTGGTTGATGCCCGGGGAACGACCAAGTAACTTCTGGCTATTCTTCTCTTTGATGGTCTTTGTAGATGTAGTACTGCTTGCGCTGGAACCGCCACGCCACGGCCGCCAACCGACCCATTTGCCAAGCTTTGAAGGTGCAAGGCCTCGCATGGATGAGTCCGAAGTGGATTGCAAGCTTCCCACTGGCGAGGAGCCATAACTCTCTCGGAGCATTACACTGCTTCGTTTCGCATTATCACGCGATAGCATGGGCCGTGCTGTGACAGTACTACTACCCGTCACAGAGCTAGCAGAGCCTATCTGGGTAATAGTGAGCTGGCTAGGGCGAGACTTCAGCGTATGGATGTCAAGACCGCCAGAGAGCGATATTACGGATTCATGTGACAATGCCCTCCGTAATCTTAATGGGGGCGTCTGATCGCCGCCGCTATCGTCGGTGATCGTATCATGATATCTGGACGCTGCTTCGTCTAGAGTGGATTCATCGGTAGCCGAAGTCAGATCTGGAGGGCTGTCACCGTCGTCTGATTCTTCGATAATCGGCTGAGTATGTGTCAGATTAGGCTGCATCAGGACCGAGTTTAGTTGAAAACTTCGTGATGAAATGTTTGAGAGTTGCTTTTGGTGAGAGGTGTGCCATGTAGGCGACATTGGATCAATGCTGGTGGTCGGTGAACCAGGGAATGAGTCCACTGTATTATCAAATATAGAGTTCTGGAAATTTGACATAGGTGAACTTGGAACTGATGAAGGTGTAAAATCAGAGGGTCGATCCGAGTATGTGGACCAGCAATTAGATAACAGGGAGTCCCTGTGTATATGCGATCCAAGCTGGGTTCGTACCAGACCGTTGGGAGGAGTGCTTGGTACTGAATTCCCGGGAGGGTTATATATCCCTGGTGTCAGTGATTGTCGTTTCTTCCGCGGTTTCTTCGCTTCTTGCTTCGATTTCGGCAAATGGTAATGGTGGTGAATATGAAGCTCCTTAGGAGTCTTTGGGGCCTTCTCTTCGGGTGACCACGTCCCGGACTCGAGTTCCGCCCTCAACGTTAACGGCATGTTGCTCTGTCTATCTCCTAGTGGTTGATGGTACATAAGTTGGGTTTGCAGGGCTTGGATTTCGTCGTTCGAGTTCATGAGCATCTCCCGCAACTCGGCGATTCCACATTGAAGATTAGCATTATCTTGGAGTAAATCGCGAACAAAATGAGAGACTGCGCTGCTTCCCTCACCGGGGCCACGATCCAGGGATTTAGCAGCGGCTGCCCCCTTCAGTCTTCCAGCAGCGGTGTTCAACTCCTTTTCCATCTCACGCTGTCTTTCTATACGGCTCATCATCTCGATATGGTGTTCTCTCTCTTCCTTGGCCTCCCTTTCCATTCTCTCAAGTTGTTCCTGCAAGTCATTTATCCCTCTCTCGGCTCGCTTCCATCTTGATACTGCAGACCGGGCTTCTTCCCGAGACAAGGATAAATGGCTTTGTAGCTCAGCTTGCTCCTGCTCCAAGGCCGCAAGTTGACGTTCTAGTGCGGCAGCCCGCGCCGTCTCCCCTTCCAGCCTGCGAATTGTCTGCTGCGATGAGAGCAAGGTGGCCTCAAGAGATGTAATACGACTCTCGGAATCGACGACGGTTGCGTTGAGAGTCTCTAGTTGGTCTAGGAGATTCCTATTCTCCTCAATCGTCCTCGCATTTGCGGCCTCAAGCTCCTTGTTCTCGGCCTCTAGTTGCTCTATCCGTGCAGTGAGCTCGGTTCGATCCCGCTCTGCATCAGCCATGTACGCTTCATGGCGTGCGAGCAGGGCCTGCAACGCGAATGTTAGCGACTCAGAAGCACCCATGGCTACACTGGAAGATATATTATGTAGGTTGTCTGGAATGTAGATTGTGGTAAATATCAAGGGAAGTATCAAGGGAAATAGCACAACGTCGCGGACACATTCCTAAAGATTTGCAGTGATTCGCGATAGGGCCTAGAGTGGGGAGGATAGGGAACAAATTAGGAACGTGATAGATTATAAGGGAGCTAAGGGGAGCTTGGGATGGACATGACTCCCTCACTCGAGGAGCTGTCCGAGCTCTTGTGGCTCGAGTCTAGACACGGCTCATGACCACTTAACAGATAACGTACCTGGCCCATTCTTGCAGCCGTGTGGACATCCTTCTCGACACTAGCAAGAACGGAGCAGTTGTGTCTCAGAAAGACGCACCCCACGGAACCACAACAGCATTTCATAGGCGCTGGCTCAAGGCATGTCGCGGAAAGATCGTCGTGGGCGCGGTCGGCGGTAACAACCGCAGCGGGATTATGGGGGTCAGCCATGGCGACGGCAAATAGTCGCTTCGTTGCGCGTGCTCGGCAGGGAGATCACCATGCTGGAATAATGGAGATTGCCGAGAAAGTCAAGGGATTAGAGAGGTTCGACTGCGCGCTGGTCTATACGGTCAAAGGGAGGCAGTAGGCGAGTTATGTGGATCGACCTTAGAGAGAGAGGCGCCTTTTCGCGCGTCCTTTTGGGAAGGAGAAGAAGATTTGAGACCTTCTAGTGTGGTGTCTCTCATGTATGTACAGTCTCTGTTTTCTGTTTTGTTTCTGTCTCTCTCCAACAGACTAGAAAAAGCAGACAAGAAACGAGGGGAAAAAAGAGAACAGAAGCAAAATAATAGGAGAGAGGGAAAAAAAGAGAAGGAAAACCAAAGTTGAAGTCTAGGTTTAGCGAAGATGATTCTCGCGTCGCTATCCGGTAGCTATCCGTTGAAGTGGGGGAAGTGATTAGATCATGTGGGGAGGATTCAGTTTATTAACGGTTTATTAGTTGCCCTTTTAAGGTTCATATTAGGTATTCCGTAGTGTCCGTGACGTCCGTGGTAATAGAAAGGGTACCTGACATTATCTTTATCCTTGCCTATCACATGACAATGATCTTTATTAGGCAATTATTGTCCGTCCACCTTTTGTTGTCTAAGACATCTTGTCATGAAAGGGTCAGAGTGTCAGAGGGTGCAGAGAGTGTAGAGGTAAGCAACAAAATGATAGGCAAGGGACGCATACTTAATACTTATACCTAGGTACTCGACTAATTATATCAAATAGGTACAACCGTCGATTGAAGGAGAGGTTGGGGATGGGTTACAGGGGGACAAAATCACCCTATTACCATGTTTAGTTGTGCAGTTCGCCTTGGCCGTCTTCCAATAGGTGGGGGATTTGGTGGGACTTGACAAGGATGTTGGACACAATGTGCGATGACGCACTATGAGGTATATAGGTATATAGCCCAATCAATACCTCATCCATACAATTAAACTGTACATATGTACATGCTCGACATAGAGAACCACGGCACAGGACACTACTGCCTGTATTAAAGGTCTACCGTACGGCGGTGTATATCAGTGGAATATCAGGGGGTTGACGTATCCGTAAATCAAAAAGGAGAAATAGTCACGATTTCCATTTTGCGCTTGCTCGCTTACATAAAACTGGCATGGTGACTGACTGACCGCAGATCGGTCCCTAAATCCCTGAATCTCTGGATCGAGACACGAACTCCAGGTGTCTTGTACCTGACACTAGCCCAGGCACACGAGTTCCATCTGGCAATATGGATGCAAATTCCATTACCGCCTCCCTATGCTGGCAGCGGAACGCTCAGGATGTCCAATCCGCCTTTAAGCTCGGTCTTGGACGGCATAGCGCCCAGCTTCATAAGCTCCGCTGATTTAGCCATGGCTGGATCAACTCCCATACTAGCCATCGCTACCACAGTCTCGCCCTTGCAGTAATAAGCCACAAACTTGCCCTCGCCCGGATTGCCTTGCAATACAAGCTCATCCCATCCGTGCATCGAGTTACCGCAATATCGGAGTTGACCCGTTAGGGCAGACCAGAATATCGGAGTGAAGAATTCCGACTTCAACGAAGGATTGACGATGTGGTGCGCCACTACCCGACCCTGATTCTGCGCCACGTTCCAGTGCTCGATTCGCGTATAATTGCCCTGGCCGCCTGGGCCGTGGTATGGATACGAGGCGATATCTCCAATCGCGTAAACGTCCTTTAGGCCAACCACCGAGAAGTTCTCATCCGTCTTCAGCGACCCGTCGTCCTCTAGTCGAACAACCTTATTCTCCTTAAGATATCCCGTCGATGGGGCCACACCGACGCCCAGCACGACGAGATCGGCTTCGAGTTTTGTGCCATCCTTGAGATACACCGAGCCTACCTTGGATGGGGTTGAGCCAGACGGCTCGGCTTTGTCCACACCTGCTGACATGTAAAACTTGACACCTTTTCCTTCCAATAATTTTTGCAAGCCGGCGCCAACTTCTTCGCCTAGCACTCTCTCCAGCGGGACGGTTTCCTGACCGATTACGGTGACATCGTTGTCGGCGGCTGTTGCATTAGCCACCTCCATGCCGATGAAGCTACTGCCAACAATGACAATCTTTTTACCCTTACCACCGATAGCATCAACAATCTTTTTTGTATCGTGAACTGTCCTCAACGGGAAGATGTTCTCGAGCACCTTGAAGCCTTGCACGGGAAGATTCCGCGGGGAGCCGCCAGTAGCGAGAATCAGCTTGGAGTATATGTATCTCTCTTTGCTCTTCGTGACGACTGCCTTGTTTGTCAGGTCGACATCGACAACTTCGTCATGTACTATGTCGACCGAGCCAGATTTGAACCAGTCTTCATCTCTCCACTGGATTTTGGTGTGATCGGTAATTAAGGCCTTTGACAGTTTGGTGCGATCGATGGGTAGGTAACCCTCGTTAGTGATCATGGTAATAGGTCCAGTGAATCCCTTCTCTCTCAAGCCTTCAATAGCACCAATCGCTCCACTGCCTCCGCCAACTACGACAACCTTGTCGGCTAGAGCTCCGCCGCTTACAGCACACTTGAAATTGGGCTTTCGCTTCGCGGCTTTGATTGTAGCCTCCTCACCTTCGATATAGATACCGTCATCTTTTTCGACGATTCTAAATACCGGCAGGGCGTCTAATGCAGGTGCATTCTCGATGTCGCCGGTCTGACCGTTAAAACACGCTACGTTGATAGAAAACGACTGACGTCAGTTGTACAGTTCTGCGCTTATAGGAAAGGCAGGGAAGTGGAAATGAATTCAAGAAGTGGTAGACTAACCGCCATGCCACGGACAGGTCAATCGTCCGCCCTTGGTCAAGATACCCTTCACAAGAGGAGCTCCATAATGTGTGCACTTAGGCCCCATAGCCGAAATCTTTCCGCCGGCATTAAGGAGAAGGACTTTGCCGCCCTCGATGCCCTCGACTTCGGCCTCTTGCTTGTCGCCAGGCTGCAGCGATAGCGAGGGTACATCCTTTAGCTTAAACAAAGGCATGGTTCTGACTGCGGATACAGATATTGGCCTAATTGGAGACTTTATTTGAGATGTAAACTTGAATTTAGACTCAGATTGAGAGAAGACACGAGCTATGGAAGGTCGCAAGAAGATTAATCTTGCGGAATTCATGAAACTTGCAAGGTAGGATGACAGAGAGGGGTCACGCAGGCGAAGACTTCAAAAGGGAAAAGAATAAAGAAGACGGAATATGGTATTACCAATTATCTGTCAGGCCGAAATGACGAAGGGGGGAAAGAGTAACGAACCAACCAAGCACGCGATAGGAAAGCACGGAGATATGTATGATATGTTATGGTATGTTATGGTATGCATGCAGCATTGAATGTTGATGTAGCTGGTGAGGGGTCAAGATCCCAAAGCATGGTTCGAGATGAATCAATGATCCAAACTCTCTACATACTTATTAATGCTTATATCCCATTCTCTACCCACTCGCGGGCGTCGTAATACATCCTTGACGTATTATGTAATGTCGGGGGAAACTGGGAGAGTTGTAATCCAAAGCTTCTAAATGGTCGGAGCTATCCTTGTTCAGAGAGACATGACATCACCTATTCGGTATGGCTTCGTCGCCCCGCATTATCGAGAACAGTTTGAGCCAATCACCTAGCTTGCAATTACCTTTTTGTCCATGTACAAAAGTACTGAGTTGCGCTTACAAAGACCCAGACACCCCAACCCCAGACCCTTCCATCCATTAGCTTCATTTCATCATCTTCTATCCTTCCAATTGGTTGGGGGTTGGTTAATACCTGTCAACCACAAGAAATAAGTACATTTATAAAATATTAAGTGTATTGGGGACTTCTCTTCTCACCTGTATGAACAACTCTAAAAGTATTCACTCTTTCAATCATCGATGATAAGCGGAATCAGCCATCCCGCCTCTCTCTTCTTAAGGAAATCCCTGCATAAACGATGGTAGTGAAATTTCGTCGTTGAAATCGAACCCGGCAAGGTCTATGATCGAAGTGTTGAGAGTTGATACCTGCGGCCATGTAGACTCCGGGGCCTAGTGATCGAAAACCATTTAGCTAAGCTCTCATACCCATTCCACCATATTAGGGCAACTAACCAAGTTCTGGCTCAAGTCATCCGGAAGCACTCCCAATTGTGATGGAGAATATAAGGAAGAAACGGTTTGTGTAGCATATGACGTATGTTCGTATGTCTTAGCAACGGCTTTGGCCTGCGCCATCGCACGGTCTGCCGCTTCCTCCAATGCCACGAGAATTACATGGAGCCTCTTGAAAGAATCTGATTTAGTATGCTCAAGCAACATCTCCATGCGTTCCATGTTGTTTATGGTAAGTAGTCGATCATCCACCGCCAGCTCATGCGAGGGGGAGTGAACGATGTTAGCTAGTAAGACAATGAAGGCGGAAAAGTAGGCACAACCGTTTAACCTATGAGAATATCGTATTAGCAAGATACAGTTTCGACGGGAGACAACCTGGTAGTTTCACTTACCATAAATTGCACCCACTACAGCTTCTGTTGTTCAATATCTGCAGGCATCCGCGACTAGCAACCACGCAGTCGTTCCAGAAATGTGGTAATAAGCCCTGCTCATGCTTCATACAGACATGTGCCTGAAAATCAAAAGTTTCGAGGGTTGCAGAGGTGAAGCTACTGATAGCTTTCACCCACGGCGACTCGAGCGAGTAGAGACCGTTGACCGTAGTGCAACACATTAGGTAAGTATGGTATAGAAGAAGCATATGGGTAAGTGGTGCCTTATCGAGTGTATCCGTCATGTTCTCCAGGCGCAGCGGTGTTGGTATCGTTTGCAGCCACCGATTGAGAAGTTGAGCTAGATGTATGACCCTCTCCTGGCGGGCCTGCATGGATTGCTTTGTCGATCGGTTACTGAGCAGGTAGTCATAGACCTTACCTTCTAGATAGGCGAGTTGGACTCTAGCACGGAAGTAGTTGAATTGTGTGCGTCCATCGATACTTTGCAGATAATTTCCATCGTCTCCCGCCTCCGTCCCCGGGAGATCTAAGTCAACGTCTGCTTCGTTTTGAATGGAGGGTATCTTCGAGCGAAGGCTGATGTCCTATTTGAAGTCAGGTTTAAAAGTAGCAGAGACGAAAGCGTATGTAGCTCACCTTGTCTAAACAGTAACAGAGCCAGAATATATTACTTCTGTGACGGGCCGCTTCTGGTGGAAAGTTAGACAAGGACTCCTTTACATGGAGCTGTAATCTATGAACTAGTCGGACAGCTGTGCCTATCAAGACGGACGCTGGCTTTTGGTCGGTGTTTGTCTGGAAGAGTACTATACCATCTGGGTCAGCAATTATTATCCGTGGAAGATGCTAAAGGTTGATTTCAAGTCGCGTGAATTGAAACATGAATGAATGATGGCTTGATATTACGGCTTCAGAGGCATGTCGTGTGATGGTTGGTATGCAGAAATAATCATCAAATCGGCTCGAAAATCTACTTACTAACTAAACCCAGAAGAACCTGGATTCCGAGAGTGTCTTCCTCACGGGTGACAAGTTCATCAAGCTCTTTTTGAGCGTTGTTGATGCATTTCTTGACTTTGCCATCATCGAATCTGACGACGATGTCATCTGTCTCGACAGCACGAATCCGATAGCCAATAGCGAGAACGATATTTATGGCAGCCCAAACAGCTCTTGACTTCTTGCTGTGATCCTGTTCGGAATAGAAATTGTATAACATTTGCATAAATTGATGTTGATGAAAGAGCGGCAACGCAGGGTTGAAGTCACGAAAGTAGTCATCGACGACTGGTAATATCTCAGTCAGTGACGGTATAGATTCTCCATAGCTCAGTGAAGAAGTTGTGCTGTATGACTCAAGGGGGTGCAGAACCGATGAGACGGTAGATCCACTAATGAGCAGGTCGTCTGCTGCTGTAGCTAAGCTACGATCACCGAGTCTATCCAACTTGGCTTCAATTCGCGCGAGGCGGGCTTCTAGGTCACCACCACCCGCCGAGGAGCTCATTGGGGTTGAATCCTTTGGAGGAGCTGGACCCGCCCTCCTTCGAAGGACAGTTGTGCTACATGGCACTTTATACAGCAGGCAATTTGAGCATGCTGGTTTCAACATGTCGCATTTGATTTTCCTCTTGAAGCAAGTATCACCTTATATACGAAAGGTTATTAACGACACGAAGAGACAGAAGACTACATGGTGCATATTGGAGACTTACATGCTTTACGGCGGGAACTAGTCTCCATTCTCAAGGATGAATCTACCAATCTGATTGACAAAACTAAGGAGCATTATATTGGCCTAAATTAACAGAATTTTCCAAACTGATGTACTTAAAAGAGATATAGAGGAATTTCTCGATTAGAAATACAGAGGACTCCTCAAAAAGGGGCAGAGCAGTTGGGATTACACTTGCTCCCGGTTTGCTGACAAATGCAAATTTCGACCAATATATACAGTTAAACGTATAGATTTATGCATATGTATATGATATTCACTTATCAAAGACCTCAGGTGCTAGCTAACTTCGCAGCATGACATATTCACTTTATACCGCAAGAGGCACTGGGTATATCCAATGTAATGGGTTCCGCTCTTTTAATCTACTAATTGATGGGCTAATATATATTCTATACCAAGATTCTAACCACAAAAGTGTCTAATAATCTATCGGAAATGGCAAAGATAATAAATCTGAAATGCCAATGGTCCATGGGCCCTATGGTCGTCTAGATAGTCTAGTAAGCCTCTCCGTACGGATGCGAATTTAACTCCGGAGCCTTCAGGTCAGGATAACCCCGGACTTCCAACTTATCGCCATCCGCCACAACTTTGGCCATATGTTCTCCAAGTTCTGCCATAAATTTCTCAAGCGCCTTCGGGTCGCTAATGTCGAAAGGCTCCTGTCCTTTGGCAATTTGTCGCATCTGAGTCCCGGACGCCGTCAATTGGAGCAAGACTTCGTCTAAAATTTCGTCCCTAGGCCTGATGGCGGCAACGACCTTACCGGAAAGGATGTCGTTCGGGAGGCGCGGCTCCTGCGTCGCCGGACGGCCGAGACCGATGCCGTCGAGAATGTCGAGGGCGTTGACCATGGCAGCAGTAGTGCGGAAGCCCCCGGTGAGAAACTTCTTCGTCTTGGACAGATGCGGCACGATGTCGCGCACAAACTCCAGAAAGTAGGCTTCCCGCTTTACCGTTGAGTCCTTTTTATAATTGTAACCGAAATTCTCGTGGTTGCCACCTGAGAGTTCGACGTAGTCAAAGCCCAATTCCTCCAGTTTCTTACACAGGACACTGGCTTCTGCCGGCGTGATTCCCTTATCCTGGAACTCGACCGAATTGAGCTTGATTCCAACAATGAAGCCCGGCTTGATACGCCTTTTGATCTCCTGGCCGATCTCGAGCACGAGGCGCATGCGGTTTTCGAGGCTGCCGCCGTATTCGTCGGTACGTTTATTCGTACGTTCGGATAGGAACTGTGCTATTAAATACCCATGTGCGCCGTGGAGCTGTATACCGTCCCATCCAGCTTTCTGAAGATACTCAGCAGCGTAGGCGAACCCATCGACCACGCGGGCGATGTCTTCCTTTGTGGCTTCTCGGGGTTTGGCATACTCCGCCATCTTAGGGGCTGCAAAATGGCACGTTAATCAGAGTTACTACCATTTAGAAGCTCGTGGAAATCTGAATAAAAAACGTACGGTGCTGGATTGCCGATGCTGAAAAGGTATCTTTCTTAATTTTGGCAAATAGTTGACGCCCCGGGTGGTTAAGTTGCGCAACGATCAAGCTGCCATGCGCCTTCGCCGCTGCAGCCAATTCCTTAAACGCCTCGAAACGCGGGCCGGACGGAGGACATTGGGGAGTGATGATAGCATCGCCAACGCCGCCCAATTCTTCGAAATCAATATCGAAGTTTCCGGTAGCAATAACACCCCATTCGTTCTCTCCCCATCTATAAGCTTACGTTAGTTTCCATCATACCATAGACATATATCTTTGGTTCTTGCCTTCGATATAGCTCAATCATCTCCTTAGTTGGGATGCCGCGCTCCTCGACATTCTTAGGACTCCAAGACGCAAGGTCTTCAGCCATCGAAGCTTTGTAGAACCGATTCTTCGCAACCTTCCCCGAGAACTCGAACTTGATAGGTTCACCGAGGGGTGCGACGTCGACAGGGGCCGACTCGTAACGTTTGATAGGCATCGTGTCTCTTGGTAAGGGGGGCAAATTCGGGCAATAAGGCGCTACCTACTTAATTCTTTAAGGCGATACTCAACTATACTCTCGTCAAGGATTCTGACAGACTTTTTGGTATCAACATCTCCGGCGGGCGTCAACTATATATAAGCTTTCATCCATGCTTTTCCATAGCGTCACATATGTCAGAGTAGACAAATCCTGCCGTCCGTTTCGGGCTCCATACCTACCTACCTAGTCAATTACACATGTCGCTGAAGTTTAGAGCAAGTTGTAATCATTTTTGACCTGTGCTATGTTGCCGAGCTGGAGCCTAGAACAAGGACTAGATGTAGGCAAGGCAAGGCGTATCACACCATAGAAACGGGGTTGTAGTTCTATTTGGTCCGGATGACAAATATTCCTCGTTATGTTTGTAAACCAGGGGCGCCGTTTCATGCGGGCTCGGACTAGTTGAAATTTCCGAGAGCCCACGGAATTCCACGGCGCTCCACTATCACAACGCCGGATGAGTCAATACACCCCGGACCGTAAGAATGAAATCTGACCACCTATTTTGACGACCGGAGATCCCCCCCTAGAATCGAAATAATCGGCATCAACATCCTTGAATCATTCCTAGCGATTATCGCTTGAGAAATTATATGCACTTTATATACCTAGGTATGGTAACCCTACTTCAGACTGGGTCATTACGACAAATAGCGACGCACCTAGACATGTGATTATTTAGGTAGATACCGAGTAGTCTTCAATACGGATTAATGTTCCTATCTAAGCTAACGCCCGTTTAAACCGGATCTCAATGCTGGCTGCGCGGTTTCGTGGATTCAAGAGCTAATACAGAGCAGCCATGATGAATAAGCCATAAATTGTATCTCATGCTGCGGGCATGTGACACCTCACTTCCCAATCCATACGTGGGATGGAATAGACTGAGAAACTAGAACCCTATCTGGCCGTGTGCCCATTCGCGCCCATTCGTGCCCCTTCACCTAATCAATATCAATCTCGATATCGAGATCCATAGCCGCAATAATATCGTCATCCACAATCGGCTTGTGGATCTGCGGAATTCCCTTCTTGTCCTTTCCTGTCTGGTGGTTCTGCTGCTGTAGTTTCTGGAGATGGGGTAACAGCGGCGCTTTCGTAGTAGCAGTCTGTTTTGGTGTTCCGTTGGCTGGTGTAGATGCACCGCTTCCGTTAGCCGGTGTCGACTTCCGCTCCGTCGAATCGTTGACATCTTGCATGAACTTGGGCTTCGTTCTGAGACGGCGAGAAGAATCTTCTCGAACATCTTCTCCTCGTGCAAGACGGGCCTCAATTTGGCGCGCCTTTGCTTTCTCCATCAACTGTGCCTTACGCACTGCTTCTGCGTTGCGACGGCGGTTCTCAGCATTCAAGGCCGCTAGACGTTCCTGTTGCGATGGTGCCGAGCTTGTGGGCTTGCTAGATGGTGCGAGACTGGTCCTAAAAGCCAGGCGAGGAGTCTCAAGGGAGTCTAACTGGTCTTGGAGCTCAGAAACCTTCGCATCATCCCCATGACGTTTTGCTTCCTCAATCAACTTGACTAATCGGTTTCTCTCTGTAGGAGCGAACTTTCTAAGCAAAGCTCGCTCTCGATCAACCTTGGCGTTTATTTCAGCATCTGACCATTCGCGATTCACAAGTGCATTGATGTCGTCAATCTTGGCGTCTAGTGTCGGTTTCTTAGGAAAGATAATACCGTCCTCTTGGCAGACCTTCTTATAGCGATTGAACTCGGCCTGTAGCTGATTAGGCTTGTTTAGACAAGACAGCGGGACTATAGCATACCTCAGTGAATGGAGAGTCGGAGCAACTGATGAACGGCCACTCTCTTTCAGCCTTACCGTGGGCTGCCTTGACGTACTGATCGGTGACGAAGGTCTGGCCAGTAGGCTTCTCCATTGCGTAGGGTTTTCCTGTTGTGAAACCTGTAACATAGCGTCATTAGTAAAAGGGCCTTTGGGTGTTTTGTGTCTGGAACGTACCTTTGATTATGGCCATTCGGTAAACATTTGTGCCATCGGAGCCTGGTCCAAGAGCGACACGAACATAGCATCCGGTGATAGCCTCGTCAAAACCAGGGAAGAAACAAACTCGAGCGAAGCGGCTACGACCAACCCGTACGCGCTCGATGTCGCGCAGATCAGCAAGTGGGATTTCCCTCACCTCGGGAGTTCGCGACCTGGAACGTCGATCGTTGGATGCACCTCTCCAGCCAGCGTCGCTATTACCAGAGTCATCGTGGTCAAGGCTATCGCGCGAAGCAGAGTGCGGCTTCTTGTTGCGTTCACGGTCCTCCTCTCTTCTTCGCAGCCGATCGTTCTTTTCGGCTCGAGCACGACGAAGAGACTCGATCCCAGCACTAGTCTCGCCCACCTTTGAGCCACCAACTCTTGTGCGCTGTCGTGAAGTCTTGCGCTGGGCGTCATCTAGATCGGCAGCACCGGCCTTGCGCTTCTTAGCTGACTGGCTATCATCTTCTCTCGTCTTCAATAAGCGACGCAGCAGCGTGTTTTGCCGCTGGCGGTCGACTTCCTCCTGACGTCTAGCGAGTAATTGTTCTCGTTCGAGTTCGGGCATGGCTAGGATTTCCTCTTTCTCCGCCTCACTTGCGTAGATACCATCAACGGGATACTTGTTATCGTCGTCATCTTCCATCTTGCCGTTGGCGTTGGTCGCTTGGAACGCGTCAGATTCGGAATCGGATTCGTCCATTGGCGCAGAATCCTGCGAGGCAGGGGAGGCAATAGAAGAACTATCGGGAGGCATGGCGACGAGTTAGATAGGTAGATAAGTTAATGGATATAGGTACTCAAGTTGAATGGATTGGGAGAAATCAAATAAGAATTTGTAACTATGAGTTAACAAGGTAGGGTGAAGAGGAAGTAGTTGAGAAATTTGAGGCAGTTACTAAAGTTTGAATGGGAGTGGAAGTGGGGGATAAATATCGATATCGAGATGAGAAGGTGAAGAGTGAATTTTGTGTGCGCGCGTCGACAATGAATACAGTGGACTTGACCACAGTGAGAGAGGGGGGGAATTGCGCAAGTTGGACTTGGGCAGGTACGGTGGAAGCAAGCGACAAGGCAAGTAGGCAGGTGGGAAACTCACGCCTCTCCTTCCTCCTCATCTGAATCATCGTGCTTCCTCCTACTAGGCTTCTGCTTTGTTTTACTCGATGTATGGCTCTTAGCTTCAGGGTCGGGCGACCCAGAGGCAGAACGGCTTATGGCCTGTTCCGGTTCCTCATCCGACGACTCGTCGCCGCCAACAAGGGCTAGGAATTCATCATCTACGTCAGCCATACTGACAGACTCTGTTTTCCGCGATCGCGATCCAAAATCGGGTTTCTAGTGTTTATTCAATATCGGCGACTCTAGTCTTGGACAGTGTTCGGCGAATGCGACGCGAGATGCCAAGTGCTATTATGTATTGGAACAGCCCTGGGATCAGTCTGGGGCAGAAATATATATGGCCCTTGTGGTTAGGCTAGAACAAACAAAACCAAATGATAATATTCAGAAAATGACGCGAAGAGAAAGAGAAGACGAGTGTTGGGTGATGGTTGACAAGGCTTCCCCTATTTGCAGCAGGGACAGAACAATGTATGTAGAAGGGATCGAGGAAGTTGAATTTACAGCCTCATTGAGATACGTCGGAAAGTCAAAGGGCCTGCCAAGCTAAGTTTACGCTATCTTGCTCTTTCTATTGTTCTTATTGGTGAAATTATCCTTACCTAATTAATTCCCCGAAGCTATTTCGCAACTCCACAGTGACACTAGCCACCTGTGCCTCAAAACTTCAATTCAAGTTCAATAAAAGTGGGAACCCATTTGAACTGTATGCACAGGTGATCGGAGCTACTTCCATCCGAAGTACCTAAGTACCTACTACCTTATCGTACCATCGGACAAGTCTGGTGTGAGTCTACAGATCAAGTTAACATCCCCCCTGTACATAAGTTAGCAGCTAAACCCTTTTTAGAAGCACGCCACCACAAGCCACGTACGGCCACATTTACCTTATCCTAAGGGTCTCTTTTTTTGGGAGCCACACACCTGCCACACCTGCCATACCTGCCACAAGATTAAGTGCAGCCAATAAGACAATTGATTGATAAGTGATTAATAAGGAATTAATGGCTAATGAATAAGCAATCAATGGCTAATTAATTTGTCACCTAACCTAACCGGGAAACATGTTCCCAATTGAGGGGCTCGCGCCGCCCCCCAAACCCCCGGACTAACCCTAACCCTAACCCTATCCTAACCTTTAAGTATTATTATTACCTCTTATATATATAAATAAAAAATAAATAAAAATATATTACTAATTAATGAATTATTATTGGTTAATTAATCACTAATTAATAAGTAATTAATGAATAATTAATTAAATATAACGTGTTTTTTAAAAGATAATCTTAAGGAAAAGATAAGGATACATTTTCTCAATTAGGCTAAGCGCCTCTAAGGTGTTAAGGTAAATGCGTGGGTCGCGCTACAGCAATTGAACCAATCAAATTGCTCGCATTTTGTAAGTGGTCTTTCCCAAAAAGGGTTTAGCTGCCAACTTACGTACAAGGGGGATGCTTAGGTGGTCTGTAACCTCAGTCTGGTGTTGGGTTCCGTCTTTTTAGATGACCTCAGCTGCCGCCGCCGCTTCAATTGAAGCTATGACGAAGACAACAATAAAGATTTACATAATATAGGAAACTCAATGCGTTGAAAAAAGTACACATTTCAAAACCTCAAAGAAAACATTCAGCAATGTCTTTACCGAGAATACAACCGCGCCTAGTGCGCCGAAATCTCCGACTGCCTTTACATGACTTTCTCATTCCTACTTTATCTCAACCGGCTCATGGACGTTTCTTAAGCACGACTCCAAAGAACAATGCAACGGTCTCGACAGGCTCATCCTCTCCAGCTGATTCGTCGAAGCCCCAACCCAAACGCAAACCTCTGACAAAAGAGCAACGAGACTTTCTCTCATCAGCTGTGAGTCCATCATTAACTATCAATCCCTATAAATCGTGCTAAGACGCTGTCTTCCGAAGCTCCGTGTAAATCAAGCTGGGGAATTAGCTGCTTGTCTGATCTACACGGCACAGACGCCGCCTATAATAAATGCACACCCGCATCTCCGGCCTCTGATGGCCCATATGTATGCGCAAGAAGAGGGCCACTTCAACACATTCAATGCCCTCATTGCCAAACATCGTGTGCGCCCGACAGCTCTCTACCCGCTATGGTCCGTTTTGGCAACTGGATTAGGTTGGTCCACAGCAGTCATGGGCCGCGAAGCCGCAATGGCTTGCACTGAAGCCGTGGAGACGGAGATCGGCGGGCATTACAACAACCAAATACGGACCTTGCTAGAAATGTTTGAGCAATGGGAGGCGGAAGGCTATGAAGTAGGCGAGGAGCTCCAAGACCTTGTGAAAACGTTGCGGCGGATACGAGACGAAGAGCTGGAGCATCTAGACCACGCCGTCGACAACGACGCAAAGAAGGCCGAGCCGCATTGGTTATTGACTGGCGTCATACGGTTGGGGTGCAGGGGGGCGATTTGGGTCAGCGAGAGAGTATGAAATCTCACCGAGTCCCAACTATTTGCTGATAGCTCTGGTGTCGCGTCACTAGAAGGTCAATGGAATCGAAATTCCAACGCCCAGTAAGTTTACTATACCCTCAACAATAGGACAATACCTCGCAGAGAGCTTGTTTAAAGGGCTTACCCAAAGCGGCCTAAGTTCAAAGCTCATATGAGTGCTACAACTCAATGGCATCTGTACTATACTCGATGTACGACTAGTTCGGATGTGTGCTAAATATGTCATTAATTTGAGATATACGCATTGTAATTTACCCCTGCCATGTGACTTTCATGAGGGGAGAACGAACCATTCTAAGAGTCACGATGATTCTTCAAAGAAGTGCAGGCGATGCCTCCACGCTGTGAGCAAAGACTGCCTAGAGAATAAATATCTACATAGGATATGGCTGTTAACGTCTTGATACAGAAGGAAACTGACTGGACCGTTTGGCCTTGGCATGCATTTACTCTTTTTTCTCTTCCTAAACTATCTGCCCAGATGAAATCAGTGCTTTTCACAATATTGACTATGATATCCAGAAGCCTCTATACACTTGAGCTTTACACATGTCGTATTTATGAGTTGTGTGCTTCAATATCATTACAATTCTATCTCTTGCCGGTAAGAGTCATCGCCGATTCGTGTTGAGCCGTCTAAGCGCACATGCGGCATGCTACTAGGGTAGTATACTGCTGGACCGAGCCAACCAGCGATGTTGGCCGAGCAAGGACTGTGGAACCGTTGGAGCCATTTTAGGGGAAATGCTAGTATATCGCATCCTCTGAAACCTTATGGCAGAATTGTAGCCATATACTGCTACGTAGATATTTACCTGCTTCACGACCCTGTGCAAGCGTTGAATAAGCATGATTTCACCAGCCGCATCTCAGTAGACAACCAAACCCTTCTCATTACTTTTCCATAAACTCTAGATAGGGACCAAGACGGGTCATATAGAAACGATGGCATTACCATTTCCGATACCTTCGTCTCTCCCCTCGGCCTTCTCCATGTCTCGATGTACTACAGCGGATGTAGAGGAAATAGTTGAGATATACTACCAGGCATTCGAGACTGACCCGCGCAACGGCTTCTGGTGGTCGCCGGACAAGGCCGCCATGTTCGCATGGATGAAGCGCCGAATCCTCCGCAAGATGGCCGACCCCAGCACGCGGCACTTCAAAGTCACCGACTCGCAGAGCGGTGACCTTGTTGCATTCACACGATGGGATATACCCGAAGGCTACGGTGCGGCTTTTGGAGGGTCCGCCGGAGACGACGCGACGAACGTAGACGTATCTCAGATCGTCACGGCGGGTGGGGCCGTCCGAGATGAGAAACAGGGAGGAGAGAACCTTCCCGTGACTACTGCACCGGCTGAAGCTATCGCGCCCCCTGTAATGGACCACCCAGATGGCGCGCCGCCGGAGCTATGCCAGCTCTTCTTTAATGCACTAAGCGAGATGTCGAAGAAGCAGAACGCGAAGGCAATGCTAGGTGAGTAAAGAGAACAATATTACGTTGATCCTGTTCAATGGCTGAAATTTGTGTATTACATAGGACTATCGCTCTTATGCACGTCACCAAAATACTTTGGGAAAGGCGCCGCAAAGGCACTGATGTTGCCCATGCTAGCTATTGCCGACGCTCATGGTCTTAAGACATATCTTGAGGCCACACCCGACGGCAAGCCGGTATATGAGAAACTAGGCTTTCGGGAGGTGGACGAATTAACTTTCGATCTCAAGAAGTTGACGGGCAAGTTCGAGGATGTATACAAGCTCTCGATCATGGTACGGGAACCGAAATCGGCATGATAGATATTAGGACCAGTCTTTGAGGGCCTTAGTCCCGGATAGTCTAAGTAAGGTAGTTATAGATTCAGGGGCAACACAGCTAGATTCTACAACTAACACCGAGTGTCTGTATCATATGATTCATTACGTTCCTTCCCCATATCTCATCCTCAGAAGTCATCTACCTCGTTTCGTAGACAGTAAATAATCTAGGGGAGCTAAGACGGTATGGCTTGTTTAATTATGTAATGATTTCAATTAACTTCGTCTCAGCCTATGGGTGAGACGACAATAGGGACCGCGTCTTTAGCCTTCGACTCTATTGGCACTATTGGGAAGCAGTTCACGGTTTATTTCGAAGACCTATGAGGCACGATAAGATACTCGGCGGACGGAGTTGATATTGCTTAGGGAGCCAGCAGTCCTTTGTTTGAAGAAGGCCTAATTGGGAAGCAATTCAGTGGCATAGGATCCAATTGGCGGCGCGGTCCACCATACGCTAAGAGTCTAAAAGAAGAGCAGGAGGCTGGTAGCTTTTGTAGCTCTTGGCGTATGTAATAGTGGTGGACGGGATAAACCGTGATGGCATTGGATCTTTTTCGTCTCCATGCTAGTATACTCAGTATAGACACCACATAAAGTATCCCTTCAGCATCCACTACTAGAAGACAGCCTTGCCTGGACAATACCTAAGCCTTAACAACATTTAAGAGTTCCAAATATAATACACCGGATCCGCCAAGTTAAGCAGGGGAGATGGAAAGTGAGGGCATGCAGTTTGTGTTACTTGGAGGGGAGATGACTGCAACTTTAGTGCATCTCTTGGACATACCGTTAGCAATATTTACACGAGATCGAAGTTGAGAATGTTGCTGTAAGTCCATTATAGACATAGATCATGTGAACGATCGGCAAATGTTCCTGTTCTTAGAATAGCGCAAGGCGGATTAGACGCGCCCCATGGACCCTGAATCTTCCCAAGCGAAGCTGCCAAGCTAGCATCAAAGAACATTAGAAGGTCAACGCAGACAAGGATGTCAGATAAGGTACGGTAGACCTCGGTAACTCGATCCGGGTTCCAATACCTCCATTTCTACTAGTTTGTGAGGTTATCGTGACATAGATGCCTTTTTGGTAGAGTTTTTGTGACAAGGGAATGGCTATGCTGGCCGGTCAGGGAAAATGGGGAGAGCTGATGTCAGATATCAACTTGAAGAGTTAAGCAGTAATTTAAGTGTACAGATAGAGACAGGTAATCACATAAGCGCTGTGTAGGATTACTTGTTCCTGCATTTCTGGTGAGATTTTTAGTTTCAGTAATGAGTACGGAGGAGGCGGCTTGAGCTACCTACGGGATGAACCATATTAGCTTCGAAAACCACTGGCTGTATGGCAATACGAGGCACAGGCCTGACAGGGTTCGAGTTCGACGCTTAACTTCATATCGGATAGGTCGCAATCCGACAAGTCCATTAACAATTAACTTGTATCTATAGAAGTATACGTTCGACAGAAATTTTTGTCGCCGGTTGTCTGTCAGACGAACACCTCAGCTGAGTGAGATGTCAATATAGCGCCCTAGAAAGAAGTATGTTTGCTATCTGGCCTTCTGAAGATGTCATTTGCACCCTTGCCGAAGTGCTTATTTTTTACTTACCCAGGTTAGCTAAAACCACAACGTGGGGAACAGGGATAAGCACCCAAAGCAGTAATTATATCCCTGTATATTTCCCTATCTTGGGGTTCAATGTTGTTTCCCTCGTTTTATTATTAGAAGCAAACAGCGAGCGGCACTTTGCAGATCTGGCATCTAGTCTGCAGAGAATCTCGGCACTGTTGGAAATTCACCTTCGTCCAAAGGATTGCAATCCTTCTGTTTTTTGCAGGCGACAATCTCGCCAACATTTTGAGCCCCTCAGCCCCCTTCTACCCCTCCACCGTGTCTACGGCACATACTACATGCAGGATTTGACTAAAGGCACTATGTTAACGAGATGTGGCAAAGAAAACTACCTAGGAATAGAAATATGATCAAATATGGGCCGATATATTCCAATATTATTCTGTTTCAATGCTGCCAATCAGCAGGGACTGATCCCGTATCAGGCAAACCCTGGCATGGGATCTACGATGTACAGAATACCATAGGTGAGACACGAAATTGAGCTAGACAGCGGGTAGCCCTGCAGAACTGCTGGTATATTCATAAGCGAAAGAACCGAATGACTGACTAGCCTCACCCTCACGGCATGCAGCCTTGCAAGCACGCATGAGAAGATCAGATACCTAGGTAGCCATTGCACCAACAAGGGGTTATTTGGTAAGATTCTGTGAAAGGAAGGGACTGTCCCTCCAATCCATGATGGTTGGGTCCACCAGATCCTGGAGAGACATTGAAGGTATTTTTAAGACGCCAGTCAGGAATGCGTGCTCCCAGGAATGATAAATAGTCTTTAGCTACGCCTCCGGGATACCTGGAGCCATGCGCGTCAGCAGCTCAAAAAGAGGTAATACACGAAGTACCAACATCAGACGATCAAAACCTTATATGATAAAAAGACTAGGAACACGGTCTAGAAAGATTATAATTCGATCTTGAGGTATTATTTTCTGAGTAGGTCTTCTCGTCACTTCTCAAAACTTCCAATGGTGTCTACCAAGCACCTTCTTTGGTGCGTATTAGCATGCGCGTCACAACTAGCTGACGGTAAGTCTCTGTTCTCGTCCATCTCACTTACTTCGTAGTCTAACACGATTTAGGGCTTGCTGTGCAAAAGCCTAGGGATAGAGAATGCTCGGCCAATTCAGTAAGAGGCGCGAAAGCAACTCAGGCAAAGGGATTTGGAGATGGCCTGCCTCTACGGATCATGCCGCTTGGCGCCTCCATCACTCATGGCTATAAGTCTTCGGACGGGAACGGATATCGGAAGTACCTTCGAGATCAACTAGAAAAGAACGGCAATAAGGTCAACATGGTCGGTGAGAGAACAGGCGGGACTATGAAAGATGACGAATCTGAGGGCTGGGAAGGATATAGAGTCGACCAGGTTCACGCCAAAGCGGACGGAGTCGTACCGAAGTACAAGCCCAACTTGATCTTGATCAACGTGGGAACCAACGACTGCATCCAGAACTCTGACATCCCGAACGCGGGGAACCGAATGATCCGCATGCTCAACGATCTATATAAGGAGTCTCCCAGAGCCACCATCATCCTGTCGACTCTCATAGTAAATGCCAATCCGACAGTGCAAAACCGCGTCAAGGACTTCAACAACCAGCTTAAGATGCTGGCAGACCGGTACCGAGCAGCTCACCATCGGCTTATCTTAGTCGACATGCAGAGCGACGCCGGTCCGAAGCTGAGTGACTTGAACAAGGACGGCGTTCATCCAACAGACGAAGGGTACAAGAAGATGGCCAATATCTGGTTCGAAGGCATCAAGGAGGCTGACCAACAGCACTTCCTTCAAGAGGCGGAGAAGGTCAATGGAATTCCAGACGACGGTCCGAATTAAACGGGGCGATGTCGGCTATCGCTCTTATACCCACGGGATTGACCACATGCATGCGGCGCGGCGTTCGGGCATTTAGCGTAGGCGGGCTGTAAGAGGGCACTTGTCTCTGTTTTCATCATAAGTACCGCTATACTATCGATTGATATTGGCTTCTGAATGTATATATCATATAATTCTCCTTGTACAGTGTTAGCCGGGTGGTGCAGCGAAGGAGTTGGCGGTGGTATCATTGGCATGAGCAAGTGCGCTTCTGAGAGCAGTAATGAACTCATCCATCACAAATACTTGAAGCGAAAGAAGTCGTGATAGCCAACTAGATCAGATGAGGTAAACCCCATTGCAGCCAATTTTATGGGTTTTAGATACAAGAATATTCTCGCGAGCCGTCCCCAGAGCAAGATGAACCATGATAGAAATGCATACTTCTTAGCGCGCGAGGGAGGTGCCAAGAGTAAATGGCCTGAGCTACTGTCCACCTCACGAGTCACCATGAAAATATATTAAGTAATCGCGTGAATCAAAATTGTCATTAAAATAAAATAAAGGGAAATTCTAGTAAAGCTATTAAGATCAATAACGTGTGCGAATAGCGTCTATGGCTGAATACCTTAGACGGATAGGTCAATGCTTTGCCATGAAGCTCCCACCTCAGTCGATAGGCAACTATATTCATGGCAAGTTCAAGAAGAGACCGGAAAAATTAAATATAGAGTGAACTCCAAGTCCCTTGTTATCATTCCTTGTACACACCTGATCTTGAATCTACACCAAATCTAAGTTTGTAACAGCCCACATGGCATGTCACTTGACTGAATTATCCCTTCCCACTGAATAGCACACATGCGGATGCTATACTCCGGGGCTATCAGGGTAACGTGAACTCAAAACAACAAAGTTTCGTAGTGCCCGGCACGCTACAGACCCTTTACGACCCATCGTATTGAGTCGTGTAGCATGTAATGCCTTCAATCACTTACTAGCGGGCCACGTGGGGAATCAACGCCGTCTCCATCTTAATTTCGGCATTGGCGTTAAACGAATTCGTTCGTTTCAGGCACGAAACTTTGTTTGCTAGGTGCATGCTCTCGTTTTTCTGTTTTCTGTAGCAGGGAGCTTGGGAGGAAAACTAGCCACCAAACCCCTGACTAAGATAACCCTACCTAGCTCCACGCCAAGAAAATTGGGGGCGGTCATCATACGAAACTTATTGAAATGCGGACATTGCCTCCGTAAAGATGCGGCGGTAGGAACACCTCATGCGATTGCTGATGGCCGAAGATTCAGTCTGAAGTAGATTTCGAATCGCTGTGGGGAGGTCAAGACACGGGAGTTGGCTATTAGCTGGAGATTCAGTAAAATTGGACTGAATCTTATTTTATCATGCTGATTTATTATGCTCCTCCAAGGTCTATCGTAGTGGTACAAGCAATTCTCGCGATTAAGAGGGCTGGTTCTAGGGAATCTGCACCTGCACCGAAGGCCGTCCATACATCCCGCTACCATCCGTGCCTTTTCCTACGAATGATTTTGGCCCTCCAGCCTTATCGGGAACATGGGCAAACAAGCTAAACGATTCTTCTATGTAATTATTAGTTCGGCTGAAACCGTAAGTTTCTATTCCCCCCATTCTCTCTGAATCGGACACCACGGTGCCATTCATTGCTGTCACATTTCGAAAGTAGAGTTCATCGACATTACTCCAAGCCCCGGTAGTAGGACTTTCACTGGAGCCACCGAAGCGAAAGACCTGGTTGGTTGTGCCGTAGCCAGAACTTTTCTTACGGTCTCCCGTCTGAAAGAAAAAAGCGGTACCATCGCGGTGAGTCTTCAGGTGAGAGGTAGTATACGGGGTTTTCCTGGTAGGAGGAATGTTTGCAAACGCCTCGAGACCTGTCGGAAAGATAGAGTTACCCTCAACTTGGAGTTCGAGCCCTTGAACCAGATGTGCGCTAATTGTTAAGTTACCCTGCGGCGATTTGAAGTATGTTTGATTGCAGTACAGTGGATAGTTATAAGTGGCCTTGTAGGAGTTGACAGGCCCCGCAGAAGAATCGACTCCAACGATGGTGAAGTTGTTGACTGTGTTTAATCCAAAGTTGGACACAACTGCTTGATTTGAATATGAGAGGACTTGGGACCACGTCCTTTCTCCAGTTTGCTTTTCTGAATTGATGGTGGATTTAGCGCTTATAGTCCTTTCAACAACTAAATTGAAAACCAGAGTCTCATTGGACCCAGTCCCGTTCTGTGTGACATGGTGAGAAAGCGAAACGGTGGGCTCAAGGTACTCTCCTGTAACGCCATTGCCGGTTGTCACTGACCCTTCTTCATCTAGCCATAAAAAGATCTTGCCTGTGACATACCAGCTGTCATTGACCGCCTCCGTCAATGTAGCGTTGGTACTGTTGCTTATGTCATTTAAACCAGCAACTTTGATTGTGAAGGTGTGCTCAGCGCCGTCGCAAAGTAGATGAAGCCACGGAGAAATATCAATCTGGTGTTCACTCAGGTCGAAAGCCTGCAGACCCACGATAGGCCGATGTAAGCTAGGAACCACTCCACCCGTGAATATCACCGGGAAAGGCCATTGTACGCCGGCTATATTGCCGTCGATGAGAACTTGAACCTCGCGAAAGGGGGACAGTCCAAGCAACGGCCCTGTGGTCTCACTAAACGTAAAGACGTCGCTTTGAAGGACATTACTCCACCAGAACTCCTCGGAGGCTTGGCCGTTGGCAGAGACGGAGAAGACAGCTCGATTGACATTCTGGGGAAGCCTAATCGTATTCGTTGCATTGTCCATCGGCAGCGTGAACAGACTTGGTCCATTATCGACCCCGTTTCTAGTAGATATGGGGATGATCAAGTCGGCTGGAGCTTCATCGGATTCCATATCAGCTACGAAGAAGATGGCAGTCAGAGTGGCATTGAACGATCCTGTGTACTTGTCGTCTATCAGGTTTCCTAGGTCAAAGATCAACTTCTGGGGAGACCTCCAGAAGTACAAGTACTCCGTCATATCCTTCAAGAAGGTCCAGCGGATTCCGGGATGTTGTGTTGGTTCTGCAGTTGAGGTTCGCCATACCTCGGTATCGCCAAAATACATTAATGCTATGCGGTCGAATTGACGGCCGAAGGAGACAACAGTAAAGTTCATAATAACTCGATTGAAAGAACAGTCTGGTGGTGTATAATTTCCTATTTACAGTCAGAGATAATATGTAGCGAATATATTGATACTTCTACTACTTACCAACAAAAGGCTTGCCATAGCTAAAACCAAATACATGGTCCATTAATAAAACTGAGCAAGACTCATTTGGGGGGACTTCCCCTGCGAATTCCGTTTCATTCTTGACCTCCGACTGTGAAATTGGCCCGTCGGGACCTAGCACTGGTTGTGCTACCTGGAAACACTCTAGCACGGCCCGAGTATCTGTCGAAGAAATGGCAATGGGCGAACCCCGAAGGTATTCAAGTTCTGACCGAACAATTTGTTTGAAACTCGGAGAAGCCGGAAACCAAAACCAGAAGTCTATTCGTGTAAACCAAATGAATGAAACTAAACCAAGCAACGCCAATATTAGCTTGAACCACGGTCGGCTCTCGCCAACGATACGTGATTGCCTCCCGCTGCAGTTCGACGAATCTCGATGCTGAATCACGGGATTGCGCGTCGCTTTCTCGGAGTTCGTAGCCATCTCAAGGTGCGCACTGTGAATGATTCATAAGAAGCATCGAGATATAAATATACAATATGACCTATGTGTGATGCGAGCGAAGCACAACTCTTATTATATTGACTTATTAGGCGTGAAGTGAGCGAGCGGAATTAGATTAAGTTCAAGAGACTGCCTTTTTCGGGCTTGCGCCTACTAATAGGTGAACGGAATTAGACTTTCATGATCCAATGAGGAAGAAGTTTCCATTGTATATTTTTCGTAACTTCACAGCCAATATTCAAGGCTGCTGGAAATCGGAAGATTGGCTAGATGCAAGACCAAAGTGAGGAACGTGCTCGTTAGCTGATAGGTAACTCTAGGGGAGGTTGGAGAGCGGGGGAAGGGGATATGTGGCGCTGGCATAAGCCTCCCTAGGTAATGTGGCTTTATTGCACCTTGGTGACATAATTTCAGAAGAATGAGGTTTCACAATTTATCCAACTCGTCGTCTCGTATTCTCTACTTTATCAGTATGACAACTCTGTCTTCTCTTATAACCAGCTATACAAAGTAGGGTATATTGTATTATGTATAATCTTAACATGCGCCATAACGCCTTGATATGTTGAGGGTAGGCGGATGTCTTGGGAATCAATGTATATCCCGGATCCAGCATCCCTAATAAGCCTTCCCTTCGGCCTCATTATGTCCTCCCTAGTCATCAGAAATCACTTGTTACCCGGATATGCCTTGTCTACAACGGTTTTGGACCAATAATTCGCCCTTGCCTTAGCAGCTAATCTACGTCTGATATCATCGTCGTATAGGTACTGGAAGAAGTTGAACACGGCAAATTCATCCCTCGACATGATATATCCCTCAGGATCTGCTGCTATCCTTCGCCATATTTCATGTAGAGCTTGTTCGAGTACATCCCTGACCTGCTGATCGTGCAAGGCGTCCGGGGCCTCTCTCGCCAGCTCTAACATGGGTATCGTTATGGTGTAGTCGATATATCCGCGCACACGTGTGTCTGCAGCTGTGGGGATATGGTACGCTCGCTCTGATGTTTGTCCTAGTGGCCGCTGGCCATTAGGAAACCAATTGGGAAGACCATTAGGAAATACATTAGGGGGGCAATTGGGAAGACCGATGGAAAGTCCGCTAGGAAGCTGGGTGAACTCGTTTTTGCCAAAATTCGCGCAAGTATCGCTTGGTTTACTAAGGTGTCGGCTATATTGGAGCGTGGTTTGTAGCGTAGGTAGTTGAGGAGGTTGCCCGTCGTTACTCTGGTCTTGCCGTGTGGGATTTGGCGCCATCGTATTTATAGTACCGCAGTTGGCGGCTAGAGAGGTGACGATGTGAGAGATACGGGAGATGTATGTATATAGGCAGGTATATGGTATATATGTACGTTGACTGTTTCGCACTGAGGCTCGCGATATTTTCAATATTTAGGAGTAGAAAGTAATTTTGATTCGGTCAGGGGAAAGCTTGCTCATATATGTGGCACCAAGCTCATCTCGACCGGGGAGGGATTCCAAGGCGCGATGTATACCTACCTATTTATATAAGAAAGAACGATCTCGTGATCCTGACCGGGGAAAGGTTGAATTAATTAACATTAGTTAAAAGTATAATTAGGTACCTAGTTAAATTATATGTATTGAAGTCGGAGAGTCGTTGGTGGTTGTGGCGTCTTGCATTTAGTCATTTACTGCCGAATATGGAGATACCCGTGGAGTTGAACTGGAAAGGTTCCCCTTTCTTTTAAATTCGCCAGGGTTACCCTCGTACCGAACTCTATATCATGGATATAACAAGTCATCATCTATATATTTATGCTTCGATATAATGTTTCTAGCTGAACCATCCTTCATTTTTATTGAAGTGGTTAATATTATAGTCGGGAGCTTGCTCCGAAGGAGTAGGAAACTTATTTACGAATAGACGTAGATATCCACCCATTCAAGAATACCTAGTTACTGCCTACTTAACTTAGTCCAAGAACGTGCCTACACTGGCTCAACTCTTCCTTTTTCACCCTTCGTTCCACCTCCTTGGAACCTACCTACCATCATTAGACCCAGGCTGATGTCTTTGTAAATATCATTGAGTTCGGTGGATTTGGTCCTTAGCTTGTTACACTATGTCAAATATAGACGCTAGTTAATCGTATTCATACTTGTGATGTAAGAGTGGTTAAAAATAAATGACTCGACTGTGTGCTTCTAGAAATATTCGTGATCTTGCAGGGATGTTAGCCGTAACGAAGAGATTGCTTGGGCAGCTGAATCACTAGAGCCCTAATAGCCAGCAGCTTTGAAGAGGTCAGTTCAAAAAGGGTGATAACTACCACCTATTAACTCGTCCCAAATTCTGCGCGTCTGCTAACCCAGCTGGTGATTGGGTTTAGGGGGTGGCCGGCCCACAAGCTCTTGGGTGCGCCGTACTTATCCTGTAAAATCGTGGCTGAAGCAGTTACCTGCATTTTCATTGACGTTGGGCCTTAGAGATTTCTACTTGCCATGACTAATCTCATAAGGAAGGAAAAAAAAAGTTAGGAAACCTTCGCTGACTTAGGTATGGCTTAGTACGTGGTTAGAGACCTCGTATTTAGTCGCGGAGCCACGAAAGATGTTCCTGAGAAGATACCAAGAGTGGGCAATGTATGTGACATGGTTGCATGCCAAGGGTGATCCGTCAAACCTTCTTTTTCAGCAGAACCACTGATAATTTTATTCTACTGGCCGTCATTTGTTCTGGTATGTGGGCTGAACACTCAAGCACATGGCATTTAGAAGCTGTTTATTATATGGTATTAACCATATATGTGAATGTAGTTATTATTGGATAGTTCTAAGAGAATGATTGCCTAAAGTTAATTAAAGAATATGTAAAAGGTTTTTATTATAATCTTTATTATTTAATATATATATATATAGGTTATATATATATAATAATATTATTATTAGAAAAAATGTAATGTTTTTATTATTATTAAAATATATAAATAATATAGTTAAAAATATTTATAATTATTATTAAAAAATTTAATTTTAATATTTATTAAAATTTATCTTTATTATGTTTATTTTTGCCTTATATTATAATTTTTTAATAATTACTTAATATTATTGTTTAATTAATATTTTATATATTATTTAATATATTTATTTTTTAATTTAATATATTTAATTAAGTAATATTCCTTTATTATATTAACTTTAATAATGTATTACTTATAAAATTTTAAGTTAATATTATTAATAATAAGTAATAAATACTTAAAAATGTTTATAAGGGGTATTAGTTTAAAATAATTAATTAAAATAATGTTATAAATATTTTAATGCGTTAAGAAATTAAGGTAGTATATAAAGTAATTAACTTTTTTAATAATGTTAAATAAATTAATATATTATTATTTAAGTTTCTTTTTAAAAATAATAATAATGAGAATATTATAACTTTTATATAAATGTAAAAGTATATGTTATTTAATATAAAAAAATATTTATTAGTGTTATTAATTATAATACTTTTTTAATATTATTAATATTAAAGTAATTATATTATAAATATTAAAATAGCTTATAAGTAATACTTAATGTTTAACGTTAAGAATATATGAAATAAAATTTAGTGTAAATTTATATAAAGTTTTAAAGAAACTTTTAAATATTATTAAAAAGTAAATTAAGTTAATTTTATATTGGAATTTAAACAATATTTTTACCTATTATAATTTATTATTAAATATTTAAATATAATATTACATTATTAATTTAATATATAAAATAAATTACTTTAATTAACTATTTATTTATGAATAATAAGTGATAATGTAAAATAACTTAATTTTTTATAGTTATTAAAACTTTTTTTAAAAGGTAGTAAAAAATTTTGAATTTTTATTAGAGATAAGAATTTTTAATAAGTTTTAACTTTTTATTAATAAAGTATAAAATAATTCCTTAACTTATTATTTAATTATTTAATTATAATAATTAGGGAATAAATTAATGGTTTTAATAAGTTTATTAATATAAATATTAAGGGTATTTTAACCTTTAAAAGATTTAAATAAATTAAATATTATATTAAAAGTTATGGTATAAAATAAGTAAAGAAGGTTAATTATTAACTAAAGTAAGTTATAAGGTTAATAATTTCATTAATAATTTAATATATATTAAAGGTATAAGCGTAAATATTTATTAAATTCCTTTTTATTAATAATAAATTATATTATATAATTGTGAATATGGTTATAATTAAGGTAATTTAAGCTATATAAGAAGTTAAAAATCTTTAGGAAATATATTTAAGAAATGTAAAGCTTATTTAATATTTCCAACTTTTTTTATAAAAATTTATTATGTAAATAATAAGGAAAGTTAAAAATATTTTAAAGATTTAAGTAATTATTAACCTTAATAACGTTAAGAATAGTTTTTTATTTATAATCTTTAAAATAACTTATTTATATTTTAACTTTAAATTTAAAGGCGAATTAAATTAATAAAATTCCTTGCATAATTAATTATAACTTTTATTAATTATTTAAAAATATAATTAAACAAATTATTAATAAAGCATTTTTAAATAATAGCTATGGGTTTTTATTAGTTATTATATTAAGTAATTAATATTCCTTAATATTATTAGGTAAGATATTAAAATTGTTAAGCCTATTAATTAATTAATTTATGGTTAATATATATAAACATAATAAGGTATTTAAAATAATATATAACTTATTTAACTTATATAAAATAATATAGTTAAAGTAATTTATATATTTTATTGTTTTAATAAAATAAAGATTTTTATTATTTAACATTATTAAGTTAATAATATTAAAATATTTATTTATATTAAAAATAACTTTATAATTAATAAAGATATATATGCCTTTTTTAATGATAGTAATTTAATGTTTTATTTTATGTAAAATTTAAATAAGTTTTAAAACTTTTATTTTTATTAGTTAATATCGCTTTTTAACGTTTAATAAAATATGTAATAAAAAGGTTATTAGTTTAATAATGGTTTTAAAAGCGTAAGTAAAAACCTTACCGTTTTTAAAAATTTTAGGAATGATATTATCTTTAATATAATATATTATTATATTAATACTTAATTTAAATATGTTAAAATTAATGAATAAAATATAATTAATATTAAAGAAAATTAACGTGATATATTTTATTAATAAGTTTTTAATTATTAGAAATATTAATTTCTTTTTCTTTATAAGTTTATTAATGATAATATTTATAGTTTAATGTTTATAGCTTTATTTTAATTAACCTTTATAAGGATTTGCCTTAAGTAAAAGTTATTTTTGCTTTTTAAATGGATTGTAAAGCTATACGTATTTAAGTATATTATTACGTATGTAATTAATAAGGTTAATGAAATGTTTAAGATCTTTAAAATTTGTTAAGAATTTAATTTTTTTAATTATAATAAAGTGCTTTTTTATTATTAATAAATTAAACAAATTAATAAGTTATTTAAATATAATTATATTAAAGAAATTAATAAAAAACTTTAAAGCATTAATGAAAATATTTTTCTTTTTAAGGATAGTAAAAATTTAAATAAGGTTTTAAATATAATTATTAAAAGTTAGCGAAGTAATGTAAAGGTTATTATAATAAACATTAATAAATTTAATTAACTTAAGAATAATATTTATTTAATATTAAATATATATGTTATTATTTTTATAACTTATTATAAAATAATTAAATATAAATTAATCATAAGTAATAATTATTATTAATATTTAATAAGTTAATAAGTAGATTTATTATTAATAGTAAAATAATGTAGCGTTAAAAATAATAATAAAGGATATATTGTTAATTTTTGCTAATATTAATTCTTAAGATTTTATAAAGTATATGTTCATTATATTTATTTCATTAAATAGTTTTATATTAATAATTATTTATTCTTTTCGTATAAGTTAAACCTTATTTAAATTATTAAGATTTAATTTAACGTTAAGGTTAAAAATATTTTACTAAATAATAAAAATTAATATTAAATATAGTATAAAGCTTATAGTTTAAAATATACGCTTTTAAAATATTAACTTATTCGTTATTGCGTTTATAATGCTTTAATTTTTATTATTAATTAAATATGGTTAATACTTTTTTAAGATAAGTTTTTTTTAACTTAATTTAAAATAAAATTTAATTAATTAATCCTTTAAAACGTTAATGAAGCCTTTATTTTAAAATATGTTAGTATATTTCGTTATAATTATATAAAGTTAATATAAAACCTTTAAGTTTTTAAGGTTATTATAAATTATTATTCTATTATTATATTTTTAAAAGTTTAGGGTTTTTAACGTTAAAAAGTTTAATTGCGTTTTAAATAAACGCCTTTTAAATTTTTTTAATATAGGTTTATATAAAGTTAACTTTAAAGCTTACTTATTTTTAACGTAATAATTATAAATACTTTAATTTATTAAGATTATATAGCTTATTAATATATTCTTTAATAAGAAAATAAAGGAAGCGATATTGTTTTTAATAATTATTTACTTTATTTTATTATTTATTAATAAAGTATAATAAAAAATATTATTAGTTATTAGTTTAAAGATTAAGTTTTAATTAAATTAAGCGGTATAAATAATATTTAAATAATATTAATTATATAAAAGGAATAATTATGTTATAAGCAATATTTACGTAAGCTTAATTTTATATATGGTTATTTAATGTTATTATAATTAAAATAATTACCTTATAAGATTAAATAATTATAATTTTTTAAGATAAAAAAATATTAATGCGTTTAAAATTAAGAATATTTATATTAAAAAGTATATATATAATTAATCTTAAAATTAATATTATTTTGTATAAAAATGTAACAATAATAAAGCGTTTGTTTCGTAAGCTTTTAAAGTAAAATTAAATTATTATATATTTCGTAACGATAATTTAATTCTTAAAAATGCTTTAAATAAATATTAGCGTTAAATGTATTTGAATTTCTACCATTAAATAATGTTATAAAATTTAATCTTTATTAATTAATGTTTATATATATTTAATATTTTTATAAATATTTTCCTTATATTTAAACTTAAGCGAAGTTATAATAAAAAACTTTAAATATGTTTTAAATTTATACATAAAACTTATATTAATCTTAAGTTTTAAATTAATGTTTAAGTTAATAATGAAATATTTTAATTTTAAAATTAAAGGGTGTTTAAATAAATTCGTAAGGTTAATAATAAAAATCTTATAATTATTAAGGATAATTAATATTTATATATAGTTATTAATGTGATAAATTTTTATTTATATAAGGTTAATTTTTATTATTATATATGTTTATTTTTATTAATAAGCATTATTATTGTTATAAAGGAATGTTATTAATATTAATAAGTTTTTTATTATTATTATAAATGAAATATAGTTATAATAAATATAAATAAATAAGCGATTATGTAAAGGAAAGTATTAGTTATAAAAACGGTAAATTACTTATTAATAATATAAAAAAGTAAAAGTAAAGTTCGCTATTTTATTATTATTATTTTAATTTTTATTAACGTTTATTTATAATAACTTAAAGTTTTAAAGGATTTTATATAAGTTTAAGCTTTAATTTTTAAAATTGTTGAAATTTTATTATTAAAACTTAATTAATTTTTACTTTTAATACTATTATTTAATAATGAATACGTTAGTTTAATTTTCCTTATAATTAATAAAATAAACCTTTAATATATTTTTATTACCGTTATTATTTTAATTATTATATTATAGAAAAAGGTTTTAATTTTAATTATTATTTTTTTAATAATTATTATAAGGTATTATTTAATAATTTTAAGTTATTAATTAACTTTGTTAACTATTATTTTATTGTTAAATAAGTTAATAATTTTATTAATATTATTAATAAAGTTATTAATATGGTTAATATTGTTAATATAATTGGTAAGGTTAGTAAGGTTAATTAAATTAATAATTATATTATTAATTACCGTATTTTTTATAATGTTATTAATTATATTATTAGTTAGTATATTAATTTTAATATTAAGGCTTAATAAAAGAAATTTATTATTTATTATAATTAATTAATTAATTTATAATATTTTAATAATAATTAAATATATTAGCTTTAACTTATAAAATGTTTTTATAAGCGTTAAGTTATTTTATAAATGTTTGTAATATAATAGTAGTTATAAGTTTATTTAGTTAAGTTTAAATTTTTTAGTTAAAAGTTTTAAAGGTATATTTTAATTAATTTTTTAAAGGAAGTTTTAAAGCTTTAACGTTATAAATAATGTTATTAATAAATAAGCATAAGTAATAATTATTTTTAATATTTATAATTATAAATTATTTAATTTGTAAATTTTAAAGGGTAATGTTTAATATTTTCTTAAATTTATTTTTTAATTTTTTATAAATATAATTAATATTACTTATATATAAAGTATTTTAATTAACTTTTGTTAATTTAAAAAGTTATTATTAAGTTATGTGTTAAAGATAAGTTGTTTAAATAACTTTAATTAATTCGTTTTTTTAAGATATAATAATTTTTGTTAGTTAATTAATAAACGCATAAACGTTTATATAAATAACGTATTTCTTTAATGAAATAATGTTAGTTTGTTTGGGATTTTTTTTATATGAATTAAAAAATTTAATTATTTTTAACGTTAATATAGCTTTTTATATTGGTGTTAAGGTTGAGGTAAAATTAGTAGTTATTCTTTGTGTTTAAATGAATGTTTAAGTAATAATTTGTGTGATTGTTTAAGTAGTTAATATATTATTATTAATTAAAATAGGATTAAAAATTAAAGGAGTAGTTAAATTTATAATTAAGATATTAAAGTAGCTTTGGTTATTATTATTAAAGTTATTTTAACCATTATTGTTAAAGCTATTTTAATTATTATTATTAAAATAGCTTTAATTATTATTATTAAAACGGGTAAAGTTGTTAATGTTATTAGTATTGCTTTAACGTTTATTATTAAAGTTAGCGTTAATATTATTTAAGTGTTTATTATTAAAGTTAATAATGTTGTTAAAGTTGTTTATTATTAATAATGATAAGAAATTATAATTTAGCCGTATAATGTTATAAGTGGTAATTTGTTTAATTTTAATTAACGGAAATAAATTAAAGAAAATGTGTAATAATAAATTTAAAAACTTTTAAAAGATAAGGTTAATAAGTTAAATTATGTTAGTTAAGGAAGCGATAGTAACGGCGTTAATAAATATATTAATTATAAGTAAATAAATTAAGTTTTTATTAAATAAGTTAATGTTAATAAAATTAATGCTTTAATAATTAAGATAATAAAAAGGAAAAAAGTTAATATTTTTTATACTTAGTTAAAAAAACTAAAGTTTTAATAATAATTTATATAATAAATAATATTTAATTAATAAGGGATTATTAATTTTAAGTTATTTATAATAACTTAAGGTAAAAGGCTTAAAATTAAAAATTTAAGTAATTCTTTAAAATATTTTAAAATTATTATTATTACGTTAATAAAAAAATAACGTTAATATAAAATGTAAATGTTTTAAATTAAATAATAATAAGTTAATTTATTAGGGATAAAGCGGAATAAAAATAAACAGGTTAGTTATTAAGAAAAGAAATAAAAAATTTTCTTTAAAATTAATGTTAACCATTAAAAACTATTCTTATATATATTTAAAGCATTAATGTATTAAAAAGGTTTTCTTAAACTTAATTTTTAATTTAACTTACTTAATAAAGTAATTAATAACGTTAAAATGGTTAATTATTTTTAAGTTAAAAAAAATTACCTTAGCGAAAATAAAATTAATTAGTTTAATTTTTAAAGTGTTTAAATAATTAATCCTTAAAAATTAAATAAGTTAATAAGTTAAAAATTAAGTATTTATTATTAATAATGTAAATATATGTAAAGTATTATTAATAAAGCTTATAAATTATTAAATATATTAATTAAAAATTAACATTAAAAAGCATTAATATTAATTATAAATGTAATATAAAAAATATATAAAGTAAATTTACATATATAAATAAATAAATTATAAATAAATATTATTAATATAAATATTAAAGTTAAATATAAAGTATAAATAAAATTATAAGATTAAATAAAGTTAAAAAGTTAAAGTATAATATTTTACTTTAAATTAATGAAAATAAATGAAATTATTAATTATTTATATAAGTAATAAATAATGGTAATTTTTTAATTACTTAAGGAAAGATAAATAAATATAAATAATTTTTTATTTAGATTTTAAAAAATATAAATAATTTCTTAAAAATAAAAGTAAAAAGTAAAATAAATAAATACGTAACCTTAAATAAATAAAGCTATTAATATTATATAATATTAATTATATATATAAATATAATTATTATTAAATAATTTTAAGAAAATAATTATTTAAAGCTAGTTAAAAAATATGTAAAAGGTCTTTATTATGGTTTCTATTATTTAATATATGCATATATGGGTTATATGTATATAACATTATTAAAGCTATGACTAAAATGTGAGATCTAAACTAGGTTTGACTCGGCGTTTCTAAGCAAGTTAAATTTCTTAATACAACGTATGCGAAGTGACGTAGTTAAAGGAGTTTCTATCTGAACTGTCTGAAGAGCCGAAATACTATATTTAGGGAACTATGCTAATAGAACGATCAACGCCTATGTGGGTTTGAGAAACGAGGACAACCTGTATTATACTTCCTTGAATTCCTCTGAATACCTGCTGAGCAGCGTTAAATATTGATGGTGCGAGAATTAACATCAACCTACCATTGCAGATACCTAGGTACACATTACCTAGGTACCTAGGTGATCAAAGACAACAACTATGTACCCCTATTAGAACAAACCCGAATAAGTCCAGCCTTTAACAAGTCATTTTCAAATCATCTCGCATATCGCACGGTACCGTACCGGAAGAGGCATCATATAGAAAAAGTCAAACTATTGTAGTTGTCGGCGTCCCTATGGCCCCAAATCTGCTGTTGTGGCTATGATCGCCACTCATCCTCTCCTCAATGGGCTGGAATTTAACAGCGACCTCTCGATTCAGGTGTCTTGTGTGAACGGGTTTGAACAGATTAGCAAATTGATCATTGCTGTTGATTATGGTCTATGTGGAGTGCGTCTAATGGTTTCTCGTCAATCGTACATCCTCCCAACGCCTATTATACAGACCCCTGACTAGGCTGATATAGAGATCGGATTGTGTGCAGTCAAAGTCTACCCACCGACTTATAAAGCACATTCCCCCGTTACCGTTTGCCCGGCCGTTTTCCAATGTTCCAGCCCCACGATCTGAGGACCCTGACTACCTTGGGCGTTATCGCGGCGGTCAAAGGGACTCGGAGGAAGATGAAACTTTTATGGACTGCATAGGCAAGAGCCAACTGAGTCCCGAGACCTGGCAATTTTGTGTGAGCAGACATTTGGAGCGACTATTCTTTTGATGAACTCACTAGCTTCGGCCTTGTGCCTTCTCTCGGCTTCTTCCACACCCCATCCGGCAGTTTCGACGTGCTCGCTGATCTCGTCATTACCGAGATGTTCCTTCTCGGACTTCTTCAGAGCTTCGCGATATTCGTGCCATCTGTTTCGAACGGACTGCGGTATCAACTTCTTGACATTTGAAACCACATAGTGTTCGATTTCACCTGAGTTGTGTCAGCGGCCTCCTTCCGTGCTATTATTCATCATCGCCACCAACCTATCCTCTCCGTTCCCACCGACCGAACCAGCAAGAAACAAAAGGGGAAGTCTAGGACCGTTAACCCTAAGTAAACTCCTAGGGCTGCCCACCCATATTCTCTAGATAGTTTTTTTAATCTTGCTGTAATCCCCTGAGGTTCCTGAGCTGCGCCGTCTGCAGTGTCCTTCGGGGAGGATTTCGAGTCTCGTAGCCGGGAGGTTCGGTGAAACGATCGTCGGGTCGAACGGAACGGTAGCTTATAGGATTTAGATAGGCTATTGGTGATCGTAGATCGCGGTATTGTATATAAGAGAGTCGTTGAAGCTAGTATCGACTTAGGCTGTTGCGATCTTGTGACAAAAGTCCGCCTCCATGCTACTCTCTCTACGTTCGGCGCAACCTGCCGCAACACAGCAGTCCTGGTTGTGCCGACGACCGGCCGGAACATGCGCGAATAAACCTGGGACATATTATGTACTCCTTGCGACATAAAACAGTGAGAATTTCGGCGTCGGGACAAACGGTCAGTGTGGACGATTTAAAGACACTCAAAATCTGTCGACAACTCGGAGAATTTCGGTGGAAAGAGGCTTCGGGTAGTTCAGCAAGACCTATATCCGGTCGTACCGCCAGGAACAATGCAGCTCGCAGCGCATAGACCCCGATTAGACCTCAAAGTAGAGAAAAGAATCCCTTCTCGTGTGTAGCAATTGTCAGTTCTCGGTTGCGTTGGCGGAACAATATTCCACGCTGTTCCCCCGGAGGAACTGGTTTATGATGACACGACGATGAGCTCAGAAGTCCAACAGAAAAAAATTGGGAGCTCTGGGTATATGTACATTGTACATGCACAGTGATGCAACTGCTGGCCAATCGCTGAGTACGTACCGGACCTTTAAGGTTTTACCGTGGGGATGGGTCTCCTGCGCCCCAATGAAACCTCTTGATTGCTATCCGTCCTCGGTCCGCTACATTGATTAATGGGTACCGCTCTAGGTATTCAGTCAATATCCCAAACCTACACCTACATCTACATCGTACATTTTATTATTCCATTGGGTTTATTTAATCAAAAAAGTGTGTTTGTAGCAACTGAGATAGAAGGATATCTGCCGGCCACGTCTCGTAAATCGCCCATACGAAATTAAATGCCCGTGGGCCATTCGCAAAGACGAACTGATATTGATTGCTATCTCCGATGGAGTGAAGTCGGCAGTGGGAGTCCTGCAGATATACCATAGAATAATAATATAGCATTCATAACACCAACTAGGCCTCGCAAACTTGCGGGGTTGTCAATTGTTTCGATGGAATAGTGCCCGGATCCTGCCATCCTTAGAGTACTAACAGATAGGTAACGATCTTTTGGGAGGAGGCGAATATCAAAGATTAAGGCGAGCGAGGTATCGAAACCAGCAACCTCTAGTTCTACCATATGTGATGGGCGTTCATAGGAAGACAACATGCTATCCCAGTTACTATTCTATCTTCCGAGTGTTCCGCTCCCTCGTATACGAGCTTCATAAGAGTTTAAAGGCAAATATTACACAAGTTGGCGGGGTTGACGCCGTTGAACTTCTTGTACGACTGGAGTCGTGATACCGGATGCTCCGTCGATGGTTCGTAAGAGTGTCAGTCCATCCATACTAGCGAAGGAGCTAAGGAATGCTTGCTTTGTGTAGTGGTTCGTACGAGGTGGTGCCATGACCGAAAGATACATTAGAGGTTCAATTCTGTCTCGTAGCAACTTTTATCTTGTTAGAAAACTTATACTATAGTGAGCACGGAGCATGTGTCTTGGCTGGACTAGCTCGACTAATGGATCTCTTCTTTCTAATATATGGCTGGGAAACCAAAGTTATGCGACCTCGGCTGGAGTTTGAACATTGACTAGGTAATATGGTGATGACCTTAGTTCTGAGCTGGAGGAGCTCATAAGGTGGCTACGTTAGCACTGTGCTCGCCATATATGTCGAGCTTTAAGCTACTCTTCATAATTTGGTTATCGTATCACGACTGATCTGGATGTCTAGGTTAGGGTTAACTATACCATCTATAACTCATGCTAATGTCTCCAATAGCTAGTTGCAGAGATCGAGCGCTTTGGTATGGTGTCAGTGATTGGACGGGACCAGATGATAGAATCGAGAAAGTGAATTTGTAGCGCGAACTATGAGCAAATTACTCCTTGGTCCTCGAAAACCAAGTCCAATCCGAGAGGACTTCACCCTTTGTTATGTAGTATGATCCAGAACTATAGAAATAACCTTTGGAGTGATTTTAGAGAGCCTCGATAGGGTTTACGATGGGATGGGAAACCTATAAGAATTAGTTTAGCCACCTAAGCTTCACTTCGCCCTCGGATTGATGGCCTTGTTTCCACCTTCCAAGTTTAGGTCCAAGATAAGGTACCTATTTACTCAGTTGGTCAAGAAACATCGATAAAAATATAATAAGGGGTCACCGAAAAAAATGAATGAAGCTGTTTTGAAACCGCCTATACCCAGTTCATGTCATAGGTGAGAGCTACAGCTAGAGTGAATTGGGGAAATTCATCAAATGAACAATGAACTGGTTGAACTTGAATGTCCGCATTGAAAGAGGCGTTTGAAGGACGTAATGAGGCGCAGTTTGTGGGAGAGGCTGGTCGGTCGGAAGCTATCACAGGCTCTACAAGTCGACTGGCTGGGATGCTGTTGCTATGAAGAAGATGCAGGGTCTTGAGCGGCACGCCGTTGCTGGGTCAAGCTGCTGAACGTGGGGAGCTATGTGAGCCAATCATTTCGAAACTTCCAAGATCTTATCGCATGAAATCATTTTTCGGGGGGGAATGCAGGTAATGCGGACCTTAGTGGTGTTGCGTGATTGGCTGTGGGTCGACTGCCCGGCCAACCATGACGGAGGGAATCCTTGATTGTGGGTGGTACGATCACCTTTCTTTATGTAGGTGCCTGGATTCGGAATTCAAAGGGCCATGGTGATGATATTAGAGGCCGCATTCGAAACATTCAAGTAGTTGGTTAGATGGGAATAAATTCGAATGATGCCCACAAGTCGCAAGGGAATTGGCTTTTAGAGAGACTTTCTCTATTTCTCATAGACGAATTCTCATTTTTAGACCAGACCAATTCTTGCGCTTAGATCAATTAAGCAGACGTGCTGTTTGGAGAGGGCATTCCGGGGTACGTCACTGTTTCTAGAACGCTGAGGAAAATCCAATGAGGTCATAGTCTTGCACATATATGGGAACGGAAGGTACCTACACAAAGCTATCCCGCAACTGCCGATCACCAGGCCATCAGCATACATATCGACATTTACTTATAGCAACAAAAACATCGATGCACATCATTTGATCGACAGAGTCACTCCATAACTCTAGGATCTTCTTTGGACCAATAATATATCCTCGACAACAGATTAAAGTACACCACTTTTCTCTCCCCGGCTTGTACCACTCCACTCTCGAGTCCCAATCCCATCTTCCACCACTCGTAGGATTTTCTATCGTATTATTCCTCGAGGAAACGAAAGCCCAACCTAACCCAAACATCAATCTAGATCGTCACCGCTGGCTTTCCCCAGCAAGATACCTAACTACTTTACACCCCACATACGCTATTTACACAGAATCAGCATATCGGCGATCCATAGTCATCGTCATTGTCGAGCCCGGCCTTTGCGAACCGAAGCGCCGTCGACGTCCATAGATTTTGCTACCAAATAAACACACATTAGCTTGAAAACGGAGACTACCGTCAACATGGAGTTCATGATCAAATCGATCCTGCGCATCCTGCAAGTTGTGCTCGTCCTGCTTGTCACAGCACTCATCGGCAATGTCATCGCGAACAACATCAGCGGCGCCGAGTCCGCCGTCAACTTCATCATGTTCGTTTGCGCGCTGTCGTGGATCGCCGTTCTCTACGGTCTAATCTCGCACTATGTCTCTGCGATCGTTATTCCTATCGTCGCTCTCTTCCTCGACAGCGCCGCGACACTTTTCACCTTCATCGGCGCCGTCGTTCTCTCCGCCAAGTTGCAGGCCGTGAACTGCGCCAATCTGGTAGGTCCTTACTTCTGCCATCCATATCATCAACAACCACCAACGGTTTCGATGTTTACTAACATGACAATTTGTTTCAGGGACGTAAGCCTAGCGACTACATCGCTTTCGGCTCCAATGACGACGAGAAGCGCTGCCGCGAGATCCAAGCCAGTACCGTGTTCCTATGGTTCCTGTCCGCCACGTTCGCCGTGACCCTCTTCTTCTTGCTGAGGGATCTCCGGCGCGCAGGCGGTTCTGTCCGCGGTCCTAACATGTCCCAGATCGGCGTTTAGGCTGCTGATGGGATCGACGACGGCCACCATTTGTCTCGGTATGCTCTGGGGATGTGCTATGACTTTATGAAGAAGTAATGTGTGCCGCACCTGAGGCTAGATACTGAGTGTATGATCATGGAATAAAAACAACGGGGGAGAGACTTGGCGTTTAAGGTCGGCTTATGTCCCCATGGGCAAGTCCCCGAATGATACCCTCCCCTATGGACGTGGAGAGCTCTCTTTCTGGAAGGATAGGAATGGTATTAAAATAAGTTCTGAATTGTCTTGTGGTTTGCGACAGGAATACAAACCCATCACGAGTGTATAAGGGGTGTTCAGATTATGCATGGAAACAACTATTTACGCCTGGATTAGTCGAGTATTTAGGTATTAGTCGAGATGCCAATAGGGTATCAGTAATACGAAAATTTGAAACTGACACACGTTACTCAGTATCTGAAGTACATGCGAGTGTTGTTAATCAAAAAAGATTGTACCAGACACCAACTCGAAGTTAACCGTCATAATAATGGATAGGCTTAGGTACCTATTACGTTACTGTGTGGCACAGTTTAGGACTATCTCAAGTCTCTGTGTTTTATGATATTTCTAAGGATAGACATATATAATCATGTCTAGATTCGTTCTAGGATCATGTGCCTCTATTTATAATTTAGAAGTTAAACTCTAAATACACCTCCTATTCAAATCGCTTGTAGGTGATACCCTACCTTCAGAGTTTCTAAAAAGAATCCCTACAAGTATAAGCAGAATCTTCCTCACCCTTATATGGTATGCTCCTATTCACGACTCAGCTTATACTTCAGCTCGTGCGCTAACTTCACCGGCCCCAGGGGCTCTAGGAACTCCATCAATCCCCTTATCGCCATCATCGAGTCTATCTAATGCCCTGCGAACTTCTTTATCCCATTTACTCAAGCCAACAATCACCCACTCTAAGATCCCAACCAGATATAAGGCGACGCACTGTCCAATCCATAAGCCTTGTAAACCCCATCCGTTAAACGCAAGGTATATTCCAGCCGGAAGTGCGCCGCCATAGTAGCTAATCAGATTGACGAGAGCGCCAACCCACTGCCGTCCCATACCCCGCAACACGCCACCACAGCTCCCATTCAACCCGTCCGCGATCTGGAACAGCGCCACAAACGGCATAACATCCGCCACGAGCCGGACAACACGGTCATCATCGTTGAAGATTCTGCCGAACACGTTTTTGGTACTCATCAAGATAGTTAGTATGACGGCTCCGAGAATTGTAGACAGAATCGCGGCACAGTGAGCAGCTCGTCGCGCGTCGCGCGGCTTCTGCGCTCCGAGAAGATTGCCTATCCGAGCTGAGGCAGCGACGCCCAGGCCGAAGGGAATCGTGTTGATGATTTGGTCGGCCGTCATTATGACGGACTGTGCGGCTAGCGTGATCGTGCCTAGTCTACCGGCGGCCAGAGCGACGATCTCAAAGGCCCACCACTCCGTGCCTACATGGATGACTCCTAATATGGCAAGGCGTACGAACGGCCAAAGATTCGAGAGTGCGCGACGCGGAGCTAGGCCGCCCCAACATTCGTGGCCGCGTACGAGGGCCGCGTATGCGACCAGGAGCAAGAAGGAAGCCCAGTATGAAATGCCAGTCGCAAAAGGGGCGCCGTAGAGCCCCAGGCCAAATTGATGGATGAAGAGGTAGTTAAGCAGAGCATTAAGTGGTGAAGTGATAAGGAGAACGTAAGTCCCGGGTCGATAGATCTCTTGCGCCTGTAAGTACTTCTTCATCGATTCAAACCACACGTATCCTAGCCCGCCCGGGATCAAGATGTGCAGGAACTTGCTGCCCTCGACGCAGATGAATTCTTCTTGCCCGAGTGCTCGGAAAAGGGGTTCGGAAAACCCCCATATCACAGCCACGATAGCATAAAACAAGGATAATACTACGATTCCTCGCTGTAAAAGAACCCCGAGGTCGTGCTTGTCTTGCGAACCGGTAAAGCTTGTCGATGCGAGCGTATCTAGCGCAGTTGTGCCACCCATGGCAATCAACCAGCCTGTGGACATTGCGAACACTGCATGAAAACATCTTGAATCAGTGGCTGCTTCGGTACTTGAACAGGTTACAGGCATATACGATCTGCGTTATAAATCCTTGGTGGCCTGACGAGCCTAGAGCCCTTTATGCTTTGACAGGAAGAGCGGTAGAAAGTAACACTGATCTATACTCACTATAACAGAAGGCCGCCGTGGCTAAGGCTTCCGGAGAGAGGCGACCTACGATCAAGACGGAAATAGTCTGGAGGCTATTTTGAAGGGTATAGGCCAGTATCACTGGAATGGATGCTTTAGTTAAGAGCAAAATTTCCGACAGCCATTGCCGGTATTGTGGGGGTTGTCTCTCTGCGTTGCCTGAGGGCTTTTTTGGGAGAAGTGCAGTTGTCTCATCGTCAGATAAACTTGGAGGAGTAACCTGAGTTGATGTCGTTGACGATAGGTCGTCTGTCATTTCGAAGCAGCTATCGAGCCAGAGTTCCCAGAGAGTTCAGGAGGAGAGAGTATAGAAGTGAACCGCTTCCATGAGGTTTGAGCGAAGAGAGATAAAGGCAGGGTCCTGCCTGCATATGTCTAAGCTGCATGTTCGCAACATGTACATTACTCCGGACATACATCTCCACCCGCATATCTTTGCAAGATATGGAAATGGGCTTTGACTAATGCTGGTAGGTAGCGAATTACTAGAGACTAGACCTGAAGCAGCACTGAGCATTGCTACTGGTATTATTTTCTAGCCTACTGCACATATACAGGAACCCTATGTCTGACTTACATGACGAGAGTTGCAGAATAGGAGTGGTGAGCAGCCTATGCCATGACAGGATATGGAGGCATATTCAGTCTGGAGAGCCAATGAACGATTTGCGGCACTTTGCTTGTCTTGTAGATTTCTGTGATACCGACGTTCATTCGGTTTTGGGTTTATAGGGGCCAGCCGAATCTGTCAATGTCGGACATCTGGTCTGCCATAAAGGACGGCCGCTAGTAACGCCATTGAATGCCCCGATTTGCTAAGTCGACCCGCCAAGAGATGATGAAGTACGACATTTTCCTTTCGTAGATATCAACGATGCAGAGCCCCGTCTTCGCCGAAATGTCATAGGTTCCTCATATGCGGGCATTATCTGAAGCCAATTGGTATTGACTTGTGAGTTGGCACTGCATTGATATCGGGAGCATGCAGTGCTAGCTATTACAACATGAATTTACCAATATGAACGATATGAGACCCAATGAGTTTTTGGCTTAGAATTGTCGACGAGTAACGTTCAAAAGGCTTCAATGGGGGTCTCCACGTGCAATCGATAAGTTATCACTCTTGTGACGTCATTCCCAAGCCTCTCTACATGTATATTACATAATTACATGAGGCTTGTACCTTAGGCCAGAACTATCACGGCCGCAACTATCAGTCATTTAATGTATGGGAAAAAGACACGGGGCGATAGACATAACTCGTTCAAAAGACCCAAAACTCGGGTTTTCTCTTGTTCTAGACTCTGTCTTGAATTTGAGTGAACGGACCCCCCCATGTTGCCACCTCTGTACGGAGTATGCAAGGTACTTATACTCCAATATCCCCGATGTAACTTCAAATAATAATTATATGCTAAGTTCACGCAATCTCAAACCGATACTCTACCGTATTCAAGAGAACTTCCGAAAATAAACTTGGGTTACACATATAAGACTTATATCAAGCATAGAATTGATTTGCTATCGCTCGTTATACTATAATTATTATGCTTGGCAATTTATCGCTTAGATGTGGTATGCAACCGTGCGTCTGCAGGCGCTGACCCGTTGAAGAAATAGTCCATAAATAGCACAACTACGGGGCTATAAGCACAGCCAGGTATGGAACTTCCAATTAGCATGAAGCATACAGAAGATCAACAGGAGTTGCGAGAAAACGGAGACCATTGCCTGTAACTTGGGCTGCTTGGATGGTTGTAATGCGACACACTGTAACATCAACTTCGAAGAGCTGAAAGTTACCAAGCCAGGGCCGCAATCCTCAGCATTGCTAAGCGCGAGGAATTTCTATGCATAATGCAACTCGAACCCCTTCGCAGGAGAAAAATGCTGATTATCTTCAATTCCTTGGCCCCAGGGTCCATTTCAAAAGCAACCGCTGCGGATTGATGTTTATTGTCAATGGTAGGATCGACGGGTAAAAAAAAAAACATGCTGGACAGCGGTCCCCTTGTTCAACTAGGTGCCCAGACAATTCATAAGATTGATTTATTTGGAAGATATTGCTTGCAACCATGTCGTCTATTCTGGAAGCGCAGTCGGATACGTCTCGTTTCGCTCTTAAGAACAGCCGATTCGCAGTTTCACTCGAAGTGAACAGTGCAAGAGGTGGCTCTCTCGTACAGGATGAAGAGGACATCAAATAGATGATATGTGCCTGTTGATTTCCATTTAATCAATTGAACTCTTCATAAACAGCCGGTCCTTATCTAGAGAACATTGTTTATACCCTGCTCTGGTCAAGATGGTCCACTTCGACATACGAAAAGGGACATTTAGGTCCTTGAAGTCGGCGTCTACATTCGCATCGACAGTCAACAGTAACCCAAGGAGCGGAAAATGGCGCTTTCGGGAGTCCATAGGGAGATATGGCATCTTAGTCATAGCCGGCGGCTCGATTCTTTCGCCTCTCATGCTCGGACTGCTTGCTATACTATGGGCTGGGAAGGGGCCTGGGAGTGGTGAGAATGCTTCGTCGTCGTGGCGCAACATTGTGTTGAAAGGATGGGTCACCGAAGCCGTTACTCTATGCTCGCTAGTTATCCAGGTATGCACCAGCGCTCAAGCGTTGATATGTACTAGCTTGGCGGCGGCGACTCTTCTTGAGACAACTGGTGTCCCCCTTTCCCAGGTTGCAGAATTCTCTACGATGCGAGGTGCAAATGATGGACCTTGGAGACTTGTCTATCTTATATTGAAGTCATCCGTCCGGAAATTCTTGACACTTCAACCTCTGTTAATGCTTATCCTCTTCATCGGGACTATGGCGACGCAGTTCGCCTCGACTATACTTGTTACCGACCTAGATGTTGCCCCGATAACTGGCTACGCAAATCACACGCAGCTAAACCTATCCGTGTCCGACGGCATACCCCTAGCTCAGCCTTCGGAAAGCCAGTGGATCCTCAAACCGACTGATTATGCCTCTTTCGGTGAAATCCCGTCGGACATCAGTGTGCAACCAACCAGTCACGGCTTTAGTGACACGGGCAATGTGAAGAGGATATTTCTACTCCTAGGACATGACAACAGAACTCAGATTCACCACTACAATGGCAGGGCTTATGGGATCAACTCCAGAGTCGCCTGTGCCGCACCAGTTCTGAGCGGGGAGTTTCAGGCATTCGACCCCGGCGCGAAGCCCCTACCCTTTGTCCTTACTATGATTGGAAACATATCATACGAAGCCACATTCCGCAACGCCGGTCTTGACATGCCGTCTCTTTGTGCTGATGGGAAATGCCTTCCAAGCCAGTTCAATTGCACTATGCCTACTGCTGGCATTCCGGGCGGGTTGGGGACTTATATGTGTGCCCCGGATCTATCAAACGTTATCGACACCGACAATTTCACCTTCTTCAGTGATGGACGCAGCAACCCGATTACGCCCCATTCGATGGTGTTTTTGGTTACGCGAAACAATGGGTCATTCGACGATTGGTCCTTTGTGAAGAATGTCAGCAAAATCCCAGACAATCCTAGTCACGACGATGAGTGGACTAGGTGGACACTTGGTGATAATATCAACCTGGATGCATCGCTATGCTTCTCTGAGTTCTTATGGGATATGTCCAACGTGGATTTATCTACTCCCCGCGACACGGTTGAACCTACGGTTCCTTACGACCCAAAGCTCCAGACTGCAGATTCCACCGCTGTTCGTACACTGCTTGGTGTGAATCCTCGGGCGCCAACGCCGTCAGACCGCCAGCTTCTGACGGTCAACTCAATCAGCAATACAACGACTGATTCGAGACTTCTCCATTATTTCGACGGCGCTCTCACCTCGGGCATCTTCGGAATCCCAGATCTACCTTCGGGCACGACAATCAATGGCGACGGAGGCAGTTATGGGGTGTCGAGTATCAACCCCTTTTTGGACTACGCGATTGTCTTCCAAGATACTTTAAACGAGACCAACCGTCCCGCGCTGGCTATACAGGCTACTTTCACAATCATGGCAATGGAAATGCATTATGCAAACCTGGTTATGCTAGACGTTCCCGAGGGTGTGAGCATAACTATGGCTGTCCCCGCGACCGTACCTGTGCGATGGACGGGATTTGCAATAGTTGCTGGCATCGTGGGTGCCAACACCATAAGTATCATTGCAATCACGGCTGTGTTTCTGCTGCGAACTAGATTTTCAAAGCAGGGTCATTTTTGGCACACCATCTCTCAGCTCATTTCAGAGAGTACGGTTGATATCTTACAAGCTAGTCCTGAGGCGAGAGACGACCATGTTGAGAAGGAGATGTTGACGAATGATCCAATAGTGGTTATCGCGCGGTGTAAGAGAACTGGAAGGGTACAGGTCCTTCGGAAAGATGATGTCGAAAAAGGAAGAGTTTAGTGATACCCCAATACTGCTATTGTTGTTTCTTTCTAGCGTTTCATTTCATCAAAATACCAATGATTATACGATGTTTCCAATGTCAAGCCAGCTGGCACCAGCACGACTTTTAAAAACTCCAATTACTCTTCAATAATTCCTATTCAATGATTGATACAATAGTATCATACCATCCGAATAAATCATATAAGCTTTATATATTACAAAGTGTGATCAGCTTTCCGTACCCATGGCTATGGGACGGGGAAGAGGAGGAGTTGCCCCATTACCCCAGATCACCAGCCGGCTAAATGCAACAGCCTCCACAACACGACGGAGAATTTCAGGTCACTTCGGTCAGAGATTACCGAGACTCAAATTCTTAATACGCCGTTGGGAAATAATAGTACCCTTTAATATATGAGAATGTAGCCCTATCGCATATACGGTAGCACAGCTTGATGCACCAGCACGTCATTCAGGGAGGAGCAGCAAGGTCTTCACGATGAAGTTCTCCTCGCTGGTCAATGCTCATCTAGTTTTACTCGTATCTGTGGCTTCGTCGGCATTGATATACTCAGTTAACTCTACCTACTACAATCCCGTGCTACCAGGCTGGCACTCCGACCCATCATGTACACAAGTGGATGGGACTTTCTTCTGCGTGACTTCGACGTTCATCTCATTCCCCGGGCTCCCAATCTACGCTTCGAAGGACCTCATCAACTGGAAACTAGTCAGTCATACGTGGAACCGAGAGGGCCAGCTCCCGGGCGTCAGCTGGAACACCACGGGCCAGCAGCAGGGCATGTATGCGGCGACGCTACGCCACCACGACGAAGAGTTTTACGTCATCTGCGAGTACCTTGGAATGCCGGAAGGGAACCTGGGTGTGCTATTCAAGTCGAAGGATCCATTCAGTGACGAGGCCTGGAGTGACCCGATCATCTTTCACCCTGAATTTATTGATCCCGATATCTTCTGGGAGAACGGCAAGGTCTACGTGGCCACGCAGAGCATCATACTCCAAGAGCTCGATCTAGACACTGGTGAGCTTAGCCAACCACCAATTAGTCTTTGGAATGGAACGGGGGGTGTTTGGCCGGAAGGGCCGCATCTATATAAGAAGGACGGCTGGTACTACCTAATGATCGCAGAGGGCGGTACTGAGTTAGACCATTCCATCACGATTGCTCGGTCCCGCTCTCTAACCGGCCCTTACGAGGGATACGAGAATAATCCAATCTTAACAAATCGAGGCACGGATGAATACTTCCAAACCGTGGGACATGGTGACCTTTTCCAGGACACCAATGGTAATTGGTGGGGCGTCTGCCTCGCAACTCGTTCGGGCCCCGAATGGGAAATCTATCCCATGGGCCGCGAAACAGTGCTCTTCCCAGTGACATGGGATGAAGGGGAGTGGCCAGTCTTACAGCCGGTTCGAGGCAAGATGAGCGGGTGGAAACTACCCCCTACTAACCGGGACGTCCCCGGAGACGGTCCCTTCAATTCAGACCCCGATGTTTATGACTTCGAAGAGGGCACCAAAATTCCGCGCAATCTGGTGTACTGGCGGGTACCTCGCGAAGGTGCCTTCTCCATAACCTCCAAGGGCCTGCAAGTAGTGCCGAGTAGGAATAATCTAACAGGCATGCCCCTTTCCAGGGTCACGCCCGAGCTCAGTGGTCAGCGGGGCCTATCTTTCATTGGCCGACGCCAGACAGACACTCTATTCAGCTTCAGCGTCGACCTGACCTTTAATCCACAGCAACCCGGCCAGGAGGCAGGCGTCACGGTCTTCCTCACGCAGGTCAACCATATTGACCTCGGCGTCGTTCTCCTCCCAGGGAACTCGAACACGTCCCACCCCTCGCGAACGAAGAGAGAAGAAGTAAAGACGCAGCTTGTGTTCCGGTTTCGGGCTGAAGGGACCGGTGTGGTCCCTGAGCCGAAGATCGTGTCCGTACCAGAGCACTGGCTCGACAGTCCTATCAGGCTACAGATCGAGGCTGCAAATGCTACTCACTATAACCTTGCTGCAGCGTCAGCCGCGGATCCGAAGGCCAGCATCACCATTGGCACGGCATCAGCGGGGTTAGTGAGCGGCGGCAATGGGTCGTTTGTTGGGAGCCTGGTTGGTGGAAATGCGTATTTCAGCCGCTGGAGGTATTTGGGCGAGGGCCAATATATCTCGGAGACTGAGGTTATATAAATGATAAGTTAACGTGGAATAATATTGCCCCAAGATGACACTTACCTGCTGCGTCACCTTTTGGATTCCTTGCAGATCTTTTCTATGTCTGAATGACCCCGTGTCACTTATCTCAAGAAAACCGGGAGAATTCTCGCTCCAAGGACTTACTCGGTCCCGGAGATTCAATGGGCTGTGTCCGAAGTTGTCTCATTAGCCTCGACAGTGGTCCTCTCTGTTAAGTCTCTTCGGGAGTTAACCTTCCGATTCCCAATCCGATGACCAATCAGAGCTTGGATATCCTGGGGATGATGGAGCCATAGATCGTGCTGTGAAGTCCTTTTTTTGTCGTCCGGGCCACCATGTAATCCATCTGTAAAACCAATTCCTCTTTCGATCACTTCTAGCATTACGATTGCTAGAAGTATGTAATGGGCTGGTTCGAGGGACTGAGAGTGAAGTCGCGGAGATAGAACTAGTAAGATTCTCTGTAAGGCTTCTCTGTAATATTCTGGATCGATTACGTTTGGACTGAAAGATTCTTGGTAAGACGCGCCCTCTTTGCTTCTGCAGTGAGGCGTGAGACGTAGACGGCGACATGTATGAAGATGTGGCGGACCACGTTAAAGGCTCGTCTATTTGTTTAGCATTTATACTAGCAGATGAGCTCACGCGTCTGTATGATGGAGCTCTAACGGGGAGTTTGGTATTGGCGTTCGAGGGATGCTTCGTAATTTCCAAAGGTCTAGGTATTAGCTCGTCGACGCTTGGCCGTAAAGGGGCTTCAGATTCAAGGGTGCGGTCTGCGATGAACGTCTCATCGCTATAAATCTGGGTACAGCGAGGAGGCTCGGGTTTGATTCCATAACGTCTACGCAGATCCGCAGTATTAGGCCCTGAAGACGTTATAATACTCCCAGCGTAGCAGGACATATCGTCAAGCCATCGCCGAAGCATGAAGCCGTCGTCGTCACCAAAAATACGCCGTTCGATCCGTTCTATCTTCTGCCCGATCTGGGCGGCGACGTCATGCTGTAAAATCCCTAGCACAGGAAGACATTAGCCAGGTCTAGCAGGTAAGCTAAAGAAGGAGGCATACTTCTAATCTCAACCGTATCATCCTTAATATCGCCAATGACAACTCTATCAATATGAATATGAGTGGCTGTATCTGACCCTCACGCTAATACTGTGAACATACAGCTTTACTGTATCCAAAGCAATATCTAACGCATTTCTATGCGCATTGAGATTAGACCTCAATTTCTCTAATTCCTTTTTTCCAGAGAACGCCCAGCGCAAGTCTCTTCTTGCCAGGGGGTTCTGATACTGGGACAGGACTTGATGAATCTCTCCAGTAATCGTAACGCAATTGGCCACGACGGCGGTGATTTTGATTTGCAGCTGCTCCGGTGTCCGCCCGAGGAATTCTTCAGTGAGTAGGTTGATCATATCTTTGATGGAGCTAAATTCGGAGTTCATTGCATCGATATCGGCTTGAGCTGATCGTATATCGCATATGAATGAGGCGGCAGCTCTGGAAGCTTTACACATCAGCTCTCCAAGCGTTATACATGCCATCGAAATAGATAAAGGATCCATGTTGGCGACTTTATTAGATCACTACCGGAGGATGTGCACTGAAGTCTCGTAACTTCACGAGTGGACACGGTAAAGAATACCAGGTACTGACAATATGTTGGTGCATGCACTTCTTCCTCCCGTATCGGGGGTTCTTCCATCACATTCTCTGCGGGGTGCCGGTTCATCTGTTAGGAGGCCGTACGCGTCGTCATTAGCCAATGGAGACACGCTGCTGCAGCCATGATGCAGGTGTAGTTGCAATTCATCGCCTTCCCCCTGGAAAGAAATATGTGATTGGTATGCTCGACGCTGAAGTCCTACGCTCGGTCCCTCGAGGCAGACTTACGAGACTTGCACCGAGAAAGCAATGCACAAATGCATTGAAAACTAAGCTACATAATGGATGCCTGTTAAAATTGTTAGTATCATTATCACCACCACCACTACGCACAACAGAATAGCAGAGGTAAGTCCAAATTACAACGAAGAAAAGAACCAGATTAAGAGCTAGCAAAGCCATCTTGCCTTCGTCATGTTAAGCCTCAGTATCGTATTTCGTAGCAATACCAGGAGCTCCTCCATGGAGACCCCCTTATTCACACGTAACTTTTCCCCTTGACCCATGCCTCACGGCGATTATATAAACGCAAGCGGGCAAATGCAATATCATACAGGAAATGAAAATGTCTCGATAAACTCCGCCACTCCAGTGCAATTACGTCCTTGAAAGGACTATGATTTTGATGTCAAAGTGTATCATCTAATGTGTGCCGTTTTGTCCATTCATGCCCTCAAACGCCTTGGGTTGCTTTCTTGCGGGCCCCAACCTGGGCGAGCTCAACGCCGCTCCAGCTGCAGTGGTTTCATCATACTGCTGATCGACAGCTTCCTCGGCATATTTCCGCGTTTCCTTCGCCCATTGCTCCAATCTGTGCTTTTCGATATGCTTAAGAAGGTTGTTATCCTCCCATCTCATTGCCTCAAGCACCTTCTCACGGTAGCTTTTCTCCATGTTCTCGAATCGTCGGTCGAGGTGCTCCGTGTATACCCCGGCAGCCTCCGATGGTGACAATCGCCGGTATTCATTCTTATCGCCGCCACTTTGCTCTATTTTCTATTAGTATCCTTACTCTTATATCTTAGTCATTTCTACTTACGATTCGCATATAGTGTGCAGTAAAACTGGAAAAGATCCGTCTGACCAAGGATCTCAACGATATCATTATCATTTTTGAGAGTGGTATTGTTGAGGTGTGTCCAATCCTCTCTCAGAAAACATCTTCGCCATATGAGTCGCTCAGCTTGCACGCGCTCGGCGCCGTTAAGACCGTTGTAAGCCACACGAAGAGCCTGAAAGAACTGATCAGGCATATTTTCCTTGGTGTCAGGCGGGAGAGTAATTAGAGTAAGAAGATCGATTAGCGTCAGAGGATCTAAGGCTTCGTGATTTAGAAGCCGCCGCAGGGCATCGTCGAAGATCTGCGAAAGGATCTTATACTTCTTGGGGATTTTGAGTGCGAACGTCTCTTGAACGAGGCTCAACTCCTCCCCTTCGAGTGCGACCTTGATTATTGGACAGATTTGAGTGTTGTATAGGTCATCCTGGACACCAATGATCGCGAGTTCCTTGTCAATGGCATCTACCTGTGCATCCTCGGTAGTCCCATTCACGCTTGCGTCTTGTATGCTCATGGAAGCTTTGCTAGAAGGTCGAGATGATTCGGCCATCCTCGCTAGCTTACCAAGGCTTAGTTCGATCTTCTTATTCCAGACTTGCTGCTCACGCGCTAGACCGAGATCAAGAAGCGTGTCAGCCGCATGGTCAATGTCTTCTTCACCGATAATATCGTTGATCCAAGATACTTTGGCTAGTTCCGGCTTTGTTCGAAGATACATCGTCTTATACTTCTTGTCGCCATCATACTCAAGAAGGGCATCGACCCCAAACGTAGTGAACAGATATTCGTAGAATGGGAAGGCGAAGTCCTTGCCGTACGTTTCAAAGTATTCCCGAACTTGGTCCTCCTTTGCAGTCATCTTTGACTCTAACCTCTCAATCTGCTCTGGAGAAAGGCCAGGTGTCTCAAGCTGATGGCGTAACCCATCAATCTCGCGGGTAATAATCTCGGCAAGGGCAGGAAGGGATTCGTGATTCTCAGCAATAGTTATTCCGGCTTCCCAATTTTCTGTTTGTGCGAGCAGGACAACCTTGTCATGGCGATCTTGTTTATAGATCTTCTCATACTTCTCGCCATCCTCGATCATCTTAGGGTCGTCGCTGGCGAGGAACGACCGCGATAGCTCTTGAACAACGGTGAGGTAGACTTCAGTCATTTGTGGAAGAAGCTCGCGTGTCCTCTTAATCAACACATTTTGCCCTTCAGTCCCTGCTGTCCAATGCTGCTTGACCCATTCAGTAGAGAGCTCTACCTGTCTCTTCACATTGTTGGCAATGAAAGGATGGCATGTCCAAGGCGTCGGAAGTCCAGCATAATCGCTGGCAAGAATCCCGTGTTCCAGTCTTTCACCGGCCAGACCATAGAGATCGAGGTTTTTGCTGCGAAATGTGAAGGCATCCCGTATTGCGCTGTTGTATATTTCTGCTGCTTCGAAAATCAAGCGTGTCAGAGATTCTTGGTCTAGGTTGGCCCTGGAATTATGTTTTATAACTTCGTAAGCCCAGGCGATGAATATTTCCATGCGATCGACATCACGGATGAACCAGTGTCGCAATTCGTCGACTTCCCCTTTCGCGGGGTTTGGTTCTGATTTCTCCTCAGATCGGATAAACTCGACGATTTCAGCAACAATACTCTTTTTAGAGGTCGCAGGGCGTATACGAGTGAAGTCCTCGTGCTTGTGCCAGATGATGTTTGCAACGTGCAGTTTCTCGGCATTCCAGAGCAACCGCCATTTCGTAACGCGGTCCAGGTTCACCCTTAGACTCTTGATTTGTGACATGATTTTCTCCAAATACTGCATCCTTTCCTTGATGTTGGTGTCGACCCGCGCAGCTAGAGACGAGAATTGCTTGCCCGTAGAGGTAAGGATTTCCTGACTCAACTCAAGAGCAGCGGCACCGTATTCTGCGTCACTGAAGCGGGGACCATGCTGAACATCGAAAACCAGGGGGTTGTCCTCTTTGACTCCAAAGAACACGGCCTGCTCGAGCTTCGTTTTGGCTGTAACCTCCGGAGGCTGTTCGCTTGCGAATCGTTCCACGTCCGTAATAGCAACACGTAAAGTACCTGCACCTCGAACTGAGAGTATAAGAGCGGGATTCTTGGGTCTGATGCGAGGCGTTTCCCCTTCGCCGGCTCCAAAGCCCTGGCTCTTAGGTTCCTCGATTCCAGAGCCGACAATCTCGAGTGTAGGGTCCGTGCGTAAGTCGACGACGTCTTCGAATGACGCAGGCAAGAGGTGGTTATCCTCAAAGATCTGCGAGTCAGGGGAGTCGGGGATACGTGCGATCGAAGCGATAACGGCGGCATGGTCAAACACTAGAAAAGCAATGATATTTGGCCGCGGAAGATATAATCGCGGCTTAGCGAGAGCATGCGCATCTGGTGAGGTCGAGTAGGCCGATATAGGTCGTACCATGCCAATGCAAACGGAATCCTCTGGTGAACCCCCGGTAGACAACACGACTTCCACCAGAGTATAACGCCATGTCTGCTTGTTGGATAATGAAGCGAGAAGTAGAAGATGCTGCTGATCCTCCGACGCGGGTGACGGAAAGAGCTGAGTCATCTCGCTGTGCCTCAGATCCAGGCCTCTTGGTACGAAACAGAAGTCGAGTATCTTTAGTGACTCGCCAGGTAACTTGGCGTTGGCCCTGTCCACTCGTTGAAGGGCTCCGAGGATGGCGTTGCGAGCATCCACTTCCGCTAGGAGGTCATGGTGGCCTCCACGATGTACTCTCCACGAGTGAAGCCGACCCTTTGACGTCACAGCGACGACGGTGCATTCGCCCTGCTTTGAGGACCGCTCCGAGCGTACGGCTGCGATATCTCCCTGGTTCGCAGCATGCGAAAGCGCGTTTCGGATGCTACCAAAGAAACCGCTACTAGACGGGCCCAAGTTGGTGCGCAAGAATTGCGCCGAGATTTTGGGACGGCCATGGGCGTCTCGTACACTCAGATATGCCATGCGTCCACTGCTAAAGGCAAGAATGAAACCAGCAGCCGATTCGGCATGGGTTATCTGAATGACGGTTTCTCCGGAGAACATTCCCGTGATGGAGCCTTCGATGCCATTTCGCTGTTGTTGCATAAAGTCCAATGTGGTCGCGCTTGCTATCGATTCCCAATAGGTTACCTTGCCGCTAGTGGGCATTACTATCACTAAACCTGGCTCCGCGGAGGCAGCAGATGAAGGGACGAGTGCGCCTAGAGGTAAGGGATCGGTTGAATGTTTCGAGGGGTAGGGCAACGTGAAGGTGAAAGATTCTGGTGATTGGGCGGATGTCGCATATGGCCATACGATAGCATGAGTGTGGGAGAGACTCAAAGCATAGCCCGTGGAGCTGTCAGCCGAGCCATGCTGGCGACCTATAGGTTTAGATAGATTAGCGATATGGAGAATGTTTAAACGGTGAAATAGTAACCTACTTGCGGCATCTAACTTCAGCCGATCAGGGAGAGCTGGGAGTTTCCTAACATCGAACGCGATGTTCGTTGCCTGCGAAAACATTGTTAGTGATATAGACTCGAGGATATCAAAGGTTTGTTAATCGGAAGTGCACTTACCAAAAGCGTACTGCCATCCCCCTTGCTGAAACGGTCACTGGGTCGAGGTTTCTTGGATCGAAAGCTGAGCTCCTGCTTCGATACAGGCGATTCCTCAATTCCATCTTGCTTCAGTTCGACCGTCGAAGTCCTCGTAGACTTGACCTCGTATGTCTCAGGGGCGGCACTCGGATTTACGAAGGTTTGTTCGTTCAATGGTAGCCTCTGTCGCTTCGCTTTTGGCTGCTGCGCCGAATTATCTGAGCTTAAAGGTCGTTGACGCCGTCGACCACGCGTGGTCATCGGGGCTGGAGACACATTTTCAGCGCCGTTTTGGAGCGTAGCTGAAAACATGATGTATTAATTTGCGGTATGAAGTGCTAGCGGGATGGGATGGGGCCAACGATGCAATCGGAAATTCGAAGAGGTAAAGCAAAATCCGTTATTATCGATGCGTCGTTTGATGGGGAAAATATCTGCTCATTGTGAGGAGGCGGATGAAGTCGTGGGCGTGGATAAATTGGCGGTGGTGATGGTGGTGGTGAACAGTAGGTGAGAGGTGACAAAGGTGAAGAAAACGAAGATTGAATGGTGAAGGTATTCGTTCGCGCGAAAGAATGACGAGGCCGTTCAACGTTTGGCAATAATTGATTGGGCCCTGTTGACCTTGGCTGGCAGGCTGGGGGTACCTGTAAGAAAAAAAAATAACAGTACACACAGGCCGTGTTGGAATTGGGTTAGGACTGATTAGGATGATTTTGGTACACAGAAATGGAGCTTACTGGAGCTACGTAGCAGGCGTTAGTCAGGGAACAAAAATGCAAATGAAACAACCCTTATGCAGCAGGTACTTGCGTTTGTATGATAGGTTACATACAAAATAAAGTCTCTAAATGGATGTTTTCAGCGAAAGCGCGGCTGAAGCTAGACCGTTTTAGAAACATCAGGACCCTTCCGAATGTGAGATCTGCAATGTGTGCTTGCCGTATGCTTTTCCGCTTATGGACGGGTCAAGTGCTTTGCAGCTTATCATCTACCCTGTGCGTTGTCCCCGTCTGCACCGACCCCGCAACCAATCAAATCGCTTTATCAAATCCGGGGCAACCTCTTACCTTGAGAGCCTCGACGATGACCTCACTCGCCTTAACGTCACTTATCGTGTACTTCTAGTTTTGAGGCCGGATTCTGTACATCGCCTTTTAACGCATATTTCCCGGCCGATCCTTATTGTTCAGCTTTACTGTTTTTATTATTTCTATACATCTCGATAGTTTTCCTTTCACATATGTTTTTTCCAAACTTATTTCTTGAAATGTCTGTTTATCGTCACTCAGATGAGCAGCTCGGAATCCGGCAAAGTGGGCAGTCCTTTACTTAGAATTGATTGATATTGCAATCTTCCGCAATATCTCCTACTAGTTGTCTACCTAAGTATCCCAGCGCAACGGACTTGTGGGTGATCTATACACATAAGTCCACGTATCTTGCGTGTAACCCTCAGATTGGCCCCCCAGGAAGAATTCAAAATGAGACGAGGTATCCATTCAGTTACGATCACCGATCCTCTGGTGAAGTATCAGTCATTGCTAGCAACAGGAACATGCTACCCCGATGCCGCCCAGCATAGGTTGGCGCTTCACCTTCAAAAGGTATATCATCGACTCAAGGATTATTCGCCTTCACCTGAATATCGCGCAAGATTGAAAGCCATTACTGATGCTCTGGATCAAACTCGGAAGAAGAAAGAGGAAGATGAATCGCGCACTCTCGCAGTCGAAAACCATCCTATCCGGCGCAACCCCCTTTTTGCTCGGTTCTTTGAACGGAATGAGAGCAAAGATACTCTAGCCCTGATAAGGATCCTGACGAGTTATGAGGAGGCAATCCAGATAGATTCCCCCCAAGGCCTATTTTTGTCGGGTGAGGTAGGCACCGGCAAGTCGATGCTTCTTGGCCTCCTTGCTGATGGCTTACCCACAAGCCGAAAGAAGAGATGGCATTTCAATACTTTCATGCTATATACACTGTCTCAACTCGAGCGTTATCGAAAGTTACATCAACGCTTAGACAGTAGTGATCAGGAATATTCGTTGCTCTGGATGGCCAAAGACATGGTCGAAAACTCACCTATCCTTTTCCTGGACGAATTCCAATTTCCCGATAGAGCGGCGAGCAAGATCCTTAGTAATCTATTCATTGCCTTTTTCCAACTAGGCGGCGTTCTTGTTGCCTCTTCCAACCGCATGCCGGAAGAACTTGAAAAAGCTACAGGGATCGACTATCTCCCACCTACGCCTAGCCGTCTCTTAGGTCAAGTTTTGGGACTTAGGAAGGCTCGTGGTAAAGGAGAACTATTCGGCTCCACGAGCGATTTTGCGTCGTTCCTTGAAGTTCTGAAAGCAAGATGTGAATTCTGGCATATTGAAGGGGGTAAAGATTGGAGGCGTCGTGAGGCGAGCGAATCTCTAAGCCTTCGTACTAGAACTCCTATTGAGGATGCTGTGACTGATGACTCAACAACAACGACCATGTCTGGGCTGTCTTTTGATGGAGATGCTCAAGAAATTGGTGACTCGAATCTTGCCATTACAACACCAAAAAATTACTTCCTCATGGGCGAGACAGATGAGGCTCTATGGATGAAGACACTGAATAGCTTGATCTCACCTCCTAGCGGGGGAGAAATCCCTTGGGAACCATTGACATTGACCGTCTACGCCCGAGAAATCACTATTCCACAACAGTATGGCGGTGCAGTTTATTGGAACTTTAACGACCTAGTGTCGTCCTTCGGGCCGGCAGATTATATCACAATGGCTTCGACCTTTCACACATTCATCATTGATGACATACCAGCCCTCACTATCCTTAAGAAGAATGAGGCTAGAAGACTCATTACGTTACTGGATGCCTTGTACGAAGCTCGCTGCAAGCTAGTTATCCGAGCTGAAGCTGGTCCAGATGACCTGTTCTTCCCGGAAACGAAGGCTATTCCTTCATCTGCGCAACGAGATACTCCAAAAGGCGAGGGTGTTGATGGTGATGTGATTCACCCCGAGACTATTGCTGAAGCGTACCAAGATACGATGTCACCATTCAGACCAAATGTCTCGTCTTACACGGGTTCAAGAAACACGGACTATGATCCTGATCAAGAATCCGGGGTAGACGGAGAACAGAAATCCAAACTCGACTTCAGTAATACAAGTGCATTTACGGGTGAGGATGAGCGGTTTGCCTACAAGCGAGCAACAAGCCGCCTTTGGGAGCTCTGCGGAGCCCAGTGGCACTCCCGCACAGGCGATTGGTGGAATCCGCTGCCGTTGGAAGCGCGACACTGGGAGGGCGGTCCAGCTTCCAAGCCACGGCCCTGGCCAGTAGTGCCACCCTTCCGAGGGTGTGATGCTAGTATGGGGCCATCAATCGAGCTCGACGAGCCCGCCGGTCTTCAGCGGTTGCGAATCGAGCATTTGAAGAAGGCTTTCTTGGGGGAGGATCGTGGCAAGAATCATGAGCAGTAGAAAGGGACCGCTCGATAGGATTAGACCCTTTCTATCACTCGATCGGGTATATACCTAGACAATGCGAGAATAACGCTGAATAAATGAAAATAGCACGTTGTATTCTAATATGAACGCCTAGACTCCATGCTTTATGCCAGCCAGTAACGCCGCCCACACATGCATGCGCATTCAGAGTACATAGTCAAGAGCCTCAGAGCTCTAGCCTCCCATTCTAATCCCAATAGCTCTACCCCAACCTTTACAAACTCGTAACTCCCGGCGCCCAATTCTCCCCAATCCTCCTCATCTCCTCCGCAAACTTGCGACTAGTGATCCTCTTCCCACCACCGCTAGCCGGCATCAGCGGCGCATGCTCATCGGGGTCGTAGAACGGGTTCTGCAGCAGCCTCACGTACGCCGTCTGCATGGCGCGGAACACAACCCGCAGATCCGTCTCCCTAAGACCAATCCCACCCCTAATCCCCGCACCCGCGCCCGCGCCCAAACCCACGCCTTTCTCTCCCGCACCGCTGATACTGGCGTTTACGCCACCTGGGGGTAGCGTGATGCGCCCCCGCATATCCACCACGGCGACGAATTTCACGCCCGTGTTCGTCTCGAAGCCGTACGCAGCCAGCCGCTCGTCGACCGCGTGTAGTAGCCCGAAGTCGCCTGTGAGTATGGGTGCGCTGCCGGAAGCACCGCCCGCGGGCCCGGACTGGGGACCGCCGCGACGTGCGCGCGTCTCGAAGACGTCGAGGGTGCTGCTGAGGAGGAGCGAGAACTGTAGAGGTGTGCGCAGCGGTGCACGGGTATTTGTCGTGGCGTCGTAAGAGGGGAAGATGGTTATGTGAAGGGGGTTGTTCTGTACTTCGGTGTTAGTGTTTCGTATGGCGGCCGAGAAAGAGAGATATGGTGCGAAAAGGGGTATGGGAGGAATGAAATCAGCTTACGTTTCGCCCTATGATGCCTAGACAGGCTATGGATGGTATTGCAGTCGCCATTGCTACATGCGGTTCCGGTTTTACGGTACTCGAACGTGAGGCTTATAGGAAGAGCGGGATGATGAAACTTAAAGTTTATCTGAACGAAGAAGCAAGGTTGAGTGTTGAAGCTCTATCGATAATAAGCTCCGGCTGCCCCACTATTTAGGTAGAGGAAGACAGAGTGAGATCAGACGTGAAGCTACACAACGGAAGCTGTACATTGATAGGTAGGTAGATATCGAAAATATATTAATGATTGGGCAAGTCGGGTCGATTTTTATTGAAACAGTATTTCTACATTGTAATAGACGCTGGTTCTAAAAACCGTAGTTAACATTAAATGTACAAATCTAATAACGGAGGCTTGAGTATCCTCCCAAGGAATTTTAGGGGCTTAGATATACAAAACGGTATTTTTCCTCCCAAATTTCCGCGGTATATGTTCTGGCATAACATCCTACAAGGATCACTCCTCATCCTCCTGCAGATATTCTGTTTTCTCTAGACCTTTTAAGACATCTTCGATCTCGATCGGATCCGTGATGGCCCAGACGCCGCCACCTTTCACCGAATCCGTCCCCCGCATACCCACCTCCTTTCCTACGAGGTTCCTACCGACCTTTCCTGGGCCAATGCCAACCCATCTTCTGACCTTCTGCTCCTGGTCCAGATACTTGATGCTATCCCACCATCTCACAGTCTCGAGGCACTGCCGCGCCAAGAGCTCTTTCACTTCTGCGGCGCTTCCGAACGGTCGCGCAGTCACATTGCTCACACACTCCAGTCGGCCCGGGAAGGTGATGACATCTTTATCTTCGCGCCCCTTCACTCTGCTTTTCCTAGAGACCAATTGTCGCATCACGTCTACCGCCGGCTTCATAATCGGGCTGTGGAACGGACTGTCGCTATTTAATCTTACTGCTCTCGGATCATGGCCAAGGAACTGTCGGACATGAGCTACGAGCTCCTTTATCCTTTGCACGCTCCCGCTCAACACGATCTGATTCTTGCTGTTCACGTTTGCTATGAGCACTTGGTCAATCGGCTTCATGGACTCGGCGCTCTCACTCCTCGCACCAGCGCTGCGGTACCCTACGAACTCGTCTATGGCCTCGATGAGCTGGGGTAGATATTCGGTTTCCGTGACGAGGGCAACCATGCCGTATTCGCCTCCATATTTCTCCTTGGCCCGATTGGTAGCCTCCGTCATAGCTTCCGCGCGTCGACGCACCATATACAAAGCATCCTCGAACTCTAGCACTCCAGCTGCTACCAGAGCGGCGAATTCGCCTAATGAATGCCCGAGAGATACGTCTACTCGCTCGGAAACATCAAAATCGAATTCAGTCTCGAGGATACGGAGGATGAGGATCGAGGTTGCCATGATCGCGGGTTGAGCATTGGGTGTTTCAGTCAGCACTCGACTTGGCCCATTTTGTATTATGTCGGACAGCTTGTATCCCATGTAGCCATCGATCTCGTCAACGATACGCGATGCGGTGCGCGGAAAGGCTTCGAGCCAGGGTGTGAGCATCCCGACTTTCTGTACTCCTTGGCCTGTGAGAGCGTAGCTAGTCAGTTCGACTTTTCGAAGCATCTAGGTTTAGTCCATTGACTCCTCTAACCTGGGAAGAAGATAGCTGTTCGTGGCCTTCTCCCCTTTGTTGACGTATGATTTCGACGTCCAACTCGACATATCGGGGACAACGGTGATGCTGCAGGAAGAAAGTCGGTAGAGCCAAGCCGGCGACACACCGTGCAAACGGCGCGGACCGGCCGGTGTGAGGGGGGAATAAACACGCTCATCGCCGCAGACCAGCCAGCTACGTTTGCGCTGGGGAGTCAATGCTCACGGTCATCGAATATAGGCCAACCGGAGATTTGAGCGACTAAATAACGGTGATTCGAAGTGGGAGAGAAGTTCGGGTCAAAGGATTGGAAGATCGAAAAGCTACAAGACCGAAGCTTCGATGACCTGCTGTAGGTACCTCGGTCTTTCCTTGTCAGCAGGTGCCAAGCGCCTGAGGTGGTGTGGTTTTCCCCCACATCTTCCCCGGACCGGTACAGATATATGCAGATCCGAAAGTAGCCGTAGGAAACCTTAAATGAGTTAAGCAAACATTTAGTTTGTTTGTTGTACCTACAGTTTCAGGTCTTTGCCGGTCAACTTTTTGAGGTATTCTCGCGTAGTTCGGGTTAAAAATTCAGGGGAGCATACTAGGTATAAATAGGTATGTAGATAATCATTCAATAGTACCCGATCTAACTTGCCCCTGCTGATCTATGCCTGATGATACCCGTAGCTCCTCGGCAAGCATACCAGAACGCCATTCATGCAATGCGTACTCCAACGCCCAAAAATGTAACGTCTGTCACTGCGGGCGTGTGCCTAGCATCTGATCTCAACGCCCCCTTTACTAACAGTAAGATATTTTACGCCTTTATACGGCTTTACTCCCTCGCCAAGACCTCGACTTTTTCTTGGGTCGATAAGAATGCTTTCGATCTTGATTCCGCTTGATAGCCATCCCTTGACAGAGAAGCTAACAGATGCGGAGCTCGGCATTAAGATCTTATTCTGCGCAACTTTCTTTGCGTCTTTCTCGGCTTCCGAACTACCTTCATTATTTCTAGGCTTCTCATCCGTATTGCTTTGGTACGGCTCATCGTAAGTGTAGTCCCTGCCGAAGCCAAACCCACTAGGATCTTCATCTTGGTCCTCAGTTAAGGGACCTTGAACTGTGCATCGAAGACCGAAGTAGGATGTCCCGGCTGAAAGCTCCTTGGTTGGTATAACCCATTCCAGGGACCTATCTGCCGGGTTGAAACTAGCGTCCCCTTTGCTCGGCCGGATGTCTAAGAGATTCCTAACCTCAGAAGGTAACGGCACCGAAACAATAAGGTCTTGTAGTAACGGGGCTGCAGCAGAACCCGGATGCGGAGATCCGAAGCCTCTCCCGCCCGGCCCTCCGCCTCTGCCAGAAGATCCGGAGATCGAGGAGCTAGTAGGCCCGAAATTCCTGTTAATGTTAAGTCGTACCTCGAAATCAGAGCCAGTTGAACCAAGCCCAGTCTTGACCTCAATAGTCACAGGGAGTCTTAGGCTATTTGAATTCAAATTACCGTTCTTTCCGTTGGTGAAGGGTAGCAGATCCACTTCGTAGCCCGCAAGGATAAAACGTCCATCAGGAGGTATGAAGCTGAGTTCCCCTGGATTATCCTTCCATCGATTTAAGCGTACGCATGGGTGGAATACTGGCAGCTCCATGACACTTCTCAAATTGTGCTTTCCCGAGGGTCCTGTGAGGTTTAAGAGGATATCTGGAACCCCAGATACCTTAGATGTGAACGCAATGGTCCCATTGGCAAACGCAGCGATAGGTCTACCAGATGGCGCAAGAGTAACTGATAACGTCTCGACAACATCTGCGTAGAGTTCATTTGACGTGTGTCGCACGTTCGCTCGCCGCCAAGGGAGTGCCGGAGCAGTCTGAGCTATCAAGGACGGCGTATTCGTGTTGCTTGGAGACTTTCCAGGAAGGTTGATGCTGCCAAGTAATTTCCCTAGGAGACCTTCTACTTCAACTACATCTCTCAGTGCGTTCGGTTCTGTGGTGCTGATGGTGCCAGCATCGCACATCTCAGTGAGGAGCTGAGCAACGACATCGTAATTTGCTTCGATCTTGTGCGCTAGAACAGGTGCGCCAAGGAACTCTTCGAGGGCGTCGATTACGCGATGGAGGAACTCAAGAACAAGGAGAGGCTCTATTTCAGAAGATGAGGTGGCTAAGTAGAGTAAATTTGCGTGGGTGAGACTGAATACGAGGGTCGGAGGATTAGTATTAGGTAGGTAGATTAGATTGGGTCTTGGTGCCGGATGTTGGAGATAAAGCGGAAGAAGATGTGTCGCGGAGAGAGGCCGAGAGGTATAGGTATGGGATAAGATTGCACGACTGCATTATTACTATTAGCTCGAATATCGGAAGTTCAACAGTTATGCTGGAGACTGACTTATGCTCATCATAGATGTGCAGAGCCTCTATTACACCGTTCATGGTAGCCGGTCTGCGACGAGCATTATCGGGGACAGCTGCGAGAGGTAAACTGGAAGGGTAAAGAACACACAATTGAAGAACTGCGATCAAAAGGAACGGGGAATGCGATGCCGTCAGAGGGGCAGAGATTCAGGGCTACTATCTACTTAAATCTATTATCGATAAGACCCTGCAGCCTCATGGTGTGGGGGTCCTTGCTTATCCATGGACCCAGGAAATTTTGTAAAAAGTTCAATCCATTTTTTCCTTCTCAGTTTACTAGGCCGTTGATCATCAAAAGCCTTTTCTACCCTATCTGCCTCTCCGTCTCGGCTAGGGAACGAGCAATGGCAGGATCTGCTAGTACCACGTCCTCCATGACCTCGACTTCTCATACACTAACACATGCGCCTTCAGTAGGCTTTTTATCTTCTTTCGTCGACTCCTCAAAACCTACTAGCGCCATAGAGATGCTAGAACTCTTCGAAGCTATAAAATCGGGCAACCGACATAGCTTCTTACAGCCGGCCACTTCGATCCCGAATGCTTCGTTGCAACTTGCTAAAGCGACATTGGATGCGTACGCTGGGCAAATATGTGATGAACAACAGCAACGCCAAAGAGAAGAGAGTAAAAAGCGGAAGCGAGCCGAGAATGGTGTGGGCAAAGGTGAAATATTAAAAATTCGAAAGCTTCATGTGGATGGGTTCGAAAGCGGTCAAGTTTGGCAACAGGCGAAGAGGATCATCACAAGCGCATTGCATGACTCGAAAGATGCGCTCCAGGAACTGGAAGCTAAGAACGAAATCCAAGTAAACGGCGTCAACGGAGATTCACATGCCGATGCTGCTCAACTAGATGAGCATATGTCTAGCGCTGATTCAGTTGATGATGAATTGGCCTCGGACTCGGAAGATCCAGAAGGGTCTAGTGAGAGCAGCAATGAAGACGAAAATTTATATGAAGATAATTCCGAGGATGACGCCGAACTGTCAGCCAATGAGGTTGAAGAGGAGTTCAAGGATATCGAGGGCGAAGAAGATGATGAGGAGGAAGAGGAAGAGGAACCCGAAGACGCCTCTCAAGAATTAGTCGAGGATCCTAATGGGCTCAACGATGGCTTCTTCTCTATCGATGAATTCAACAAACAAACTCAGTGGTTCGAGGAGGCGGATGCGCGAGGAGATCCAGACGTCGATCACGCAAGCGATGATGATGAAATAGACTGGCATACCGATCCACTAGCCGCAAAACCATCTAATTCCGGCAAGGCCTCAAAGAAGCCTATTAAAGGTAGTGAAGACGAAATGCCTTCTGATATGGAGGATATGGAGGATGAAGATGAGGACGAGAATGGCGGACCTACCTTCGGCGACATGGATCTAGATGCACCCGAAGGAGAGAGCGAGGATGAACAGGAGCTTGATGACTTAGACGGCGGCGATGATTTCAACGCCAACGAGATCTATTATAAAGATTTCTTCGCACCTCCCCAACGAAAAGGGGCTAAAAGCAACAAAGCCAAGAAGTTCAGAGAACCTCGGCCGACAGAACCAGATGACAATGACGTCGAGCGTGCTATGGCCGATGTCCGGCGAGACTTGTTTGAGGACGAATCAGAGCGAGAGGACTCAGAAGATGCCCTTTCTGATGTTTCGGCGGGTGACCCTAAATCTAGAAGGTCCGCCCACGAAAGGAGGCAGGCCAAATTGGCGGAAGAAATTCGGAAACTCGAGGCTGCGAATGTGGCTAAGAGAGAATGGACGTTGGCTGGTGAAGCTAAGGCAACCGACCGGCCAATGAACTCTCTGTTGGAAGAAGACCTCGACTTTGAGCACGTGGGTAAACCAGTACCAGTCATCACCGCTGAAGTCAGCGAGAGCATCGAGGACATGATCAAACGTCGTATCTTAGCGCAAGAATTCGACGAAGTCATTAAACGGCGTCCTGATGCTTCCGAATTCTCGTCCAATACTCGACGAGGACTTGTAGATCTGGACGACACCAAAGCCAAGCAGTCACTAGCGGAGATCTACGAGGAGGAACATGTCAAGAATGCAAACCCGGATTCCTACGTGAGCAAGGCTGACGAGAAGCTCCGGAAGGAAGAGAAAGAGATTGAGCAGATGTGGAAGGAAGTCAGCGCAAGCCTTGACGCTCTCACCAGCTGGCACTACAAGCCAAAGCCTGCTGCACCTACACTCACAGTCGTGTCGGATGTGGCAACGATCAGCATGGAAGATGCTCAACCAACGACGGCCCAAGGCGTTAGTGGTGGTGATCACACTCTGGCCCCGCAAGAGATTTACAAGGCCGGCAAGGACACAGCTGAGAAAGGCGAGGTGGTTGCTAAGAATGGACTTCCCGTTGCTAAGCAAGAAATGAGCCGAGAAGACAAGATTAGGCGGCGCAGGAGAGAGAAGGAGAGATTACGGAAGGCTGGTGGCCTCGACAGCAAGAAACCTCAGAGCGCGAAGGCCCAAGCACAGAAGCAGACCCTCGGTGATCTTAAGATGGGCGGCGTTAAGGTTATCAATAAGAAGGGTGAGATTGTGGATATGGAGGGCAATAAGGCAAAGGCTGCTAAGGTTGCCTCGAGTAGTAGCTTCAAGCTCTGATATTGCCGTCATAAATATTAATAAATTTGGACATAATTGAACCTTTTACACTTGTTACACGTGTATCTTTCAAGCTCGTGGTGACACCGTAGAGAGCGCCACGTTGAAGATTCCTCATGTAGCGGCTACATTTTGAGAGTTACGTTTAACTATTACACCTAGTGTATGTTGGGATGATTATAGAGATTTTCAATGACATCCAATATCAGCACTGAAATAAATAGTGAAGAATCCCAACGGTGAGATCAGATGCATAGTAAGAGTCGGGACGTCCCGACTTTTTCGGCTCCGTATTTGGCTCTTCCACATCGGACAAAATGCTTGGCAAAATACGGAGAAACAGCTACCCTGAAGCTAGTTCTTGCGTTTAAGCGCACGGACCAATTAAACTCATCTGCGAGCCGCCCGCGCCTTGGTGAATTAAAAAAAAAAACAATATGCTTGGAAAGGTCTCGTAATATCTGTCTACAAGCGCAGCGCGAAGCAATCACTTTACCATCCGCGATGAGTAAGGACAAAGTGCCGTCCGTCGGCACCCTTGACAAGCCAGAGAATCTCCATGATCTCCTTAAACAAGATCGAGGCGATGATTGTACGCCATGTAGAGTTATAGGTCAGTCAGCGCAACTATTCGCAAATGCAAGCAGTCACAGCCAAATCAAGAGACTGACAGGAAATGTCAACAAAAACAGGGGGCGGTGCATTTCTAGGTCTAGCAGCATACAGCTACTTCTCCGGTCAGCGACAACTTGAGAGAAATCAAGCTCAGATTCTAGCGAGCAAATCGATCTTCGGTATGCGCAGTCGACGGTTCGGTATTGCAGCCACTTCTATGGGGCTAGCTTGGTTAGGCATCTGGAGATTATTTTTATAAGAGGCTGCGGTGATAAACCAGACGATTGTGAAGACATCCATTAGGATGAGGACCATTCCGCTCTCATAGCACGACATCACGCCGAGACCACCACTACGGCCCGCGACGATCATTTGCGCACGCATAAGGCTGCGGGCCGTAGACTAAGTGCCTACTGGACACGCTCGAAGGACTATAGGCTGTACCATGAACCCAACGGGAAGGATGGGGATTGCGAAAACCATAGTGGATCGCACGACAGGAACTTCTTCGGAATAGCCTCCGGAGCGCGGAATTGGAAGGCATGTAAAGTTCCTGCCATACATTTGGAGATGAGAAGAACACAGCTTGTGGTTGGGATATATCTACAATATGGGAGCTACTAACCCACACGTTCGGAAGACACTGTTGTGCCTGGGCTGGCTTGTTTCATATTGGAATACTGATCCGATGAAGCGTCATCTAATGTGGTGACTCCGCGAATTATATTGATCGGACATCCCGATACTGGCAACGCCTACGATACCATATTCATGACAATTCCAACATATACCTAGTCCCGGTCTCCACAGGGCTTTCTGTATGAAACAACTCTTTTTCCCGGGGTACATAGTCTTAAGTGAGTGTTGATATAGACCAAGTTAGACTATTGTTCTGCTCATTTGCGTACCTAGGTAGCAAGCTAGGCAGTAGTGGTCCGGCACTTGTCCGTATCGAATTTGATAAGTATACCTTTTTGTTTACACGCGAATCTATCTTAGATGTACCTTAGATAAAGAAAAGGGGTTATGACTTCAAGCTCCGATAATCCTCATAAAGAAATCCACGCGCAAATATTGTCCGCTAGTATTCCAGCTAAAATTCCCACGTGTCCGTTGGGGTTGGGGCGAAAAGATACAAATGATCTACAACTTGAGAATAATGTGTAGCACATATCGCAATCAAGCAAGTCTCATGAAATAAACACATGGCCGTTTTGCATGACATGAGACGGCACCAGATGCTTAAAAGGATGAAGCTATAGAAAAAAAAAAAATAAACATTCGTAAGCTCAAAGAAGAATTAAGTGGTTGTCGTTTTGATGTGTCAAATCCGGTGTCCCGCTTTCTTACATAGTACAGCTTCTGGAACTGCTTAACCCCTTTCCTTGACCAGTCAATTCAACGCGATTCCGTATCGGGTATGCGGCAAATCACATTTTCTTCGTTCCTGATCTAAAGTAGAAAGGGGGAGGACACCAGCCACGACTCTCATAGGCCGACAGCGACAGATCCATGGACGCTGTTCATGCAGGCCATGCAGTTGCTGGCCACCTGCCTAATGGCTAGCTGCATCAACAAAAGCAACCATTAGAGGCCGAGGGGGCAGGCTGATGGGCGACATGGGCATGGGATGGCACGCCTTATATCTTGCATTACCGCTCCATATACAGTACCGCGTGTTGGTGATTAAAGCCGTTGCTGTGCATCTTGTATCACGGTGGCGCCGAAATGCTTAATCTCTAGAGCCTTATTAGTCTGTACTAGAGAGGTGAAACAATCGGGCATGAGATGAAAATCAAGAATAAACGCGATTTGCGAGGGTCTGCGCCGGGGTGGTATTAATACCCGGACCAAAATGGATAAAGGTGACTGCATGTTTACCATAGTACGGTGGCCAAAGCAAAGACATAGCTGCAACACAGACAACAGTACCGAATTTGATCCAAATCTGTTACTGTAAGCAGGGACGAGCAAAAGTGGGATTAACGAGCCTTCGTCAATCACTATTCACCCGGCAACCATCTCACTTTATGACTTACACCTCGGCCTACTTGCCCACAATACGTGTGGACTGTGGACTTGAGGAGATATATCCTGGTTGGGAGGGGGATTGGACAAAACTTGCTAGAACATAGCATATCAAGATAATATCGGGGAGACACGCGGGAGACACGAAGGAGAAACAACCTAGACAACGATTATCGATGTCGCTCGCAGATCTTTCTCATCAAACTTGAAAATAAAGACTCCGAGCTTGTGATACTGCCATTTGAAGTTCAACGTTTCTTTGATATACTCACCTCCTCATTATCTGGTCTACCTTTTGTTCTTTTTCTCCGCCAATACAGTACTTACAGATTCACGTGTACAACTTACAGTATCTCAATACATTGAAATGTTTGCTGTAGGATAAACGAAATTTGCTTTAAATGAATTAGCAATAAACGTTATATAATGTAAGATAAAGCAGATCTATGCAAAAGCTTAAGCAATATAAACGTAGATATGAACGTAAGTGTGCATATAATGAGGCTATAATAGATGCATATAAGTATTTACACGATGGTTCATGATATTCAAAATTGAGGTGGTTGTTTTAGGGGTTACGCGCTTTTTCATGCTATCCACCATTGACTTTTTTGGTGTGCTAGTGCGCTTAGGTACTACCTAATCCTTCCCACATGCTCCTCCCACCTGGGCACTAGCTTCAGGTTCCTACCTAGTATCATCCACCTACATCCAAAAACCACACCTACAATATACAGTACGTACCCCCGGCGTAATAACAGGCACGTCCCTCCCCTGACAGCCCAACCTTATTAGGGACGCTCAGGGCAAGCTTTTTGATGAATTCAGCGGGCGACCTAACGTGTCTGGTACATAGTGGGAGGCTTGACTAAACTTTGGCTTGACCGGTACAGGAAAACGAAGTGGATCAGCCCCATTCGACCTCTTATTTTCTTTCCCTTAATGAAAACAATCCACCAACCCTTTTCGTGATCCTCCATTCGACAGCAGTTACTGTCGGTCAACAACAACGTATGCTCATTATTTTCTTTTTGTTTTCCCTTCTCACGGCCGGCTTTTCTCGCTTACATTTCAGTCTACCCCCTTGCGTCCCGGAATGCGGTAGCATTATCGTCGCCCTCAGCTCCTTCGCCGGACTGAGATTGATCGCGAATCTCCAGGTCTAAATCTAGGTCTAGGGGATTCAATCCGCTCTCGTCTTTTGTGGTTGGCGGAATCCTATTCGTCGCAAACCTCATTTGAGATTGCCGACCCAACCCTTCGTTCCGATTGCCAATTCAGATTACGACGGTACTTACTTGGGAGGCTCCTATGATTAGGGACCATAAGGCTCCTGCTGGCCCGAGACCAGCTGCGCAATCCCCGACTCGAACGTACGTTTTTCCGTTTCGTATCATCCAAGCCATAGCAAACCGAGGGACACTATACCATTGCCCATCACATCCGTTCTGAATGCTGACTAGTTTCGCTTCAGGACCAAAGAGAATAGCATCCCTATAAACAGAATCGACAACGAACCAATGCTTCATGCATCATCGTCCAACAACCATTCACTCTTCTCTTTTGGTCGGAATGGGGCCCCAAGTGACCTAGGCGATAATAGTACAAGTTCCTTCGAATTCTTGCCCTCTGTCAGCTTCGATGATCTCCAAAGTAGTCTCGAATCAGCCTCTACCGAGTTCAAACTGACCCAGTTTCCTTCGCCAACCGGTCACGGGAGCATACTCGACGACAAACCTTCTCTGGAAAGCATGGCCGGCCAGTCTTCTGGTGCCACTCAAAATGGCGCAACAACCCGTGCAGGAGCCCACCCGAATCCTCCTTCCAATGCGGGCCCCAGACCGTCTAGGTCCGGTTCGATATTAAGAAGACCCAGCACGTCAAATCGACAGGTTAGCAACGGGTCAACCGTGTCTGTATCTTCTGGTATCATCGATGCGCCAACCGCGCCTGCTGCGATGAGGAGACGTCAGAGTCATTACCCTCCGGTTTCGAATACCAATATTGGCAAACCGCCGAGGAAGTCAATTGGGCCAGGGATTATTGATGCCGATTATGGGAGTAGAGGTGCACAGAAACGACGACCAAGTTTGATATCGGATGCTTCCGAGAGAGGCGCGGCAGAGCCAACTCGAACGTCAATTGATATTCTTTCTGGACAATCTGGTGATAGTGCAAGGACTTACACAAGTTCGCGGGCTACAAAGGCTCGTTCAGTACAGCCTGCACCTGCACCTAGAATATCAGCGAACCTCTCCACCAGCACTAGCAACAATAGTCTCGCTGCAGATCAGAACCGTATCTCGACGGCGTTTCCAAGGTCACCAAGAGGCGCTGGCAAAGGCTCTACACCTAACCCAACGCGCAGAATGTCTGTCATGCCTGGTGCCCATGGCTCTCCTCATGTTACTGGGCTTGGTGCTAGAACTATCTCACCAACCGACGCGCAACGGATGAAGCGTATGTCGATACATCCGACCCAGAACATGCCTCAGATTACAAGTGTGCCGCCCCCGCCTATCGATGTTCGACCTCACTCGCGTTCGCCTTCAATGATCCCTCGAAAGACGTCCACGCCCTCGTCTTTGCGGACGACCCCAGAAGTCACTAATAGGAAATCTTACAGTTCAGGTCTGTCAGTGGGTTCAACGAACAGCTTTAATACTCATCGAACCTCAACCGGGTCAATTCAGCGAACATTGCCACAAGGTGGTCCTGCTTCAAGGCTTCCCGCCCCCAAAACGCTAAGCATACATAATCCGCCCCCTGGTGAGGAGGAGGAAGACGTGCCTCCTGTGCCTGCAATACCCAAGGCCTATGAATCACCTAAAGACTCGCCCGCCGAACTATCTTTCCTCGAAAAGAGGAAGTCAACCTACACGCTCGATTCAAGTAGTATCCATAGCAACTCTACTGGAACGCCTTCGGGTACTCCATCTTTGGAACCCGCGAAAAAGTCCCAGAGAAAGCCAACCACCCGAAAGCATGCACCACGGAAGACTCTTGCTGGTCCCGGCGATCTTGAGCAGAAAATCAACGGAAACCAGACTAAGAAGAATCTACAACCATTGAGGCTCCCGCCGCTTAACCTTGGACCATTGAGTATACCTACTGAGGCAAAGATCGCGGCTTTGAGGGACCAGGGCGAGGATGATGGCAAATTGAGTCCACCGATTTCGCGGATAATTCCGAAAACACCTACAACGCCTATGACTGCGTCTAAGAGCACATTCTTTTCCAGAGGTCGTGGAGACAGAGATGCCGGAAATTCAGCCCCACGAAGCAATAGTTCTGTCCATCATAGCCGAATAGAAAGCCCAAGTGGTGAAAATGGTACCAGCTCGTCTGAATCGCCGCTTGGATTCGCATCCAAGAGGCAGATTCGCAAAGTGCCCGAGTCACCTTTCCTCTCTTCGTCTACACCTAAGAACGACAATCTTTTTGGGAGTCAATTAACAAAATCAAAGACGATGGGAGATGTCACCCGCACGAGTGTGGCTGATACTACTGTTGATGTTAGACCCCAGCAGAAGCCATCTGGACCACGTGCGCAGAAATTGACGAAACCAAAATCCCCGCCACCTGAGCGAAGCCCTGAAGAGCCTCCAACGCCATCTTCGATGAGCAATCTAAGGAGAAAGTTGAGCTTATCTTGGAAGAGAAGTAATTCGAAAAGCAGTCATCATGCGTCCGTGGGGTCCTTGGACAAGACCGCTGAGAACCGTGCCCGACAAGACAGCATGCCACCTCCGCGGATACCTGTATCGGCATCAATGAACATCAACACGACGAAGGCTTCTAGTCCAAGCCACGCCGCAAAGTCTTCCGGGACGTATTTAGAGACCAGGCGCAGGAAGAGCTCTGCATCTAGTCTGAATACTATGTTTACAAATAAGAGTCGTGATACTACATGGACAAGTTCCAAGGAGGATATCGGTAACCACTCAATGGTTGAAACGTCGGCACAGCCTCGGAATTCATCTATGCAAAAGATACTCCGTCCAAGACCGTCTGCTGCATCGATCAAACGCCAGGAATCTTATACTGCTGATTTGGATAAGGACGATTTGATTGCAGAAGATGAGATGCGGAAATTGGCTTTGAGAAGGAAAGAGACAGAAATGGCAGCTCGAACATTGGACGCACTCCGCAAGAGGGCAACTCCAAAAGAGCGCGTCGGGCCCCATGAAGCGATTCGGATAGCCAAGTTGAACATCTACGAGAAGGGTGAGATCGTCGATTATAACGACGTCTATTTCTGCGGGACACAAAATGCGAGCAAGGTCGTGGGCGATTTGAACTCAAACCTACCGAACTTTGGGTACGATGATGAACGTGGCGACTACACAATCGTACCAGGCGATCACCTCGCTTACCGCTATGAGATCGTTGATGTTCTTGGGAAAGGTAGTTTTGGTCAAGTTGTGAGGTGTATCGACCACAAAATCGGTGCGCTTGTAGCGGTGAAGATCATCCGTAACAAAAAGAGATTCCATCAGCAAGCTCTTGTCGAAGTCAATATTCTACAAAAGCTTCGCGAATGGGTAAGTACTTAATTGCTCTCCCGGTCAGTGAATTTGCTAATAGGGACATGTAGGATCCTCAAAATAAGCACAGCATGGTCAACTTCACCCACAGTTTCTACTTCCGAGGACATCTCTGCATTTCGACTGAACTTCTTGATATGAATCTCTACGAATTCATTAAATCCAATGCCTTCCGCGGGTTTTCCCTCAAACTTATCAGACGATTCACCAAGCAGATGCTCAGTTCGCTCACTATCCTGAAACAACACAAGGTGATTCATTGCGATCTCAAACCAGAAAACATCCTGCTTCGGCATCCTATGCATTCTGAGATCAAGGTAATCGATTTCGGCTCCAGCTGTTTCGAGAACGAAAAGGTCTATACCTACATCCAGTCCCGGTTTTACCGCTCTCCGGAAGTCATTCTGGGAATGACTTATGGCTTACCAATTGATATGTGGAGTTTGGGTTGCATTCTAGCCGAATTGTACACCGGCGTTCCTATTTTCCCCGGTGAGAATGAGCAGGAGCAGCTAGCGTGTATCATGGAAGTTTTCGGTCCGCCTGAGAAGCATCTCATTGAGAAGAGTACGAGGAAGAAGCTATTTTTCGATTCAATGGGCAAGCCGCGCTTGACGGTATCATCAAAGGGCAGGAGACGTCGCCCATCCTCCAAGACACTTCAGCAAGCCTTAAAATGTGACGACGAACCATTCTTGGACTTCCTTGCCCGCTGCTTGCGATGGGACCCGGATCGCCGGCTTAAGCCTGAAGAGGCTATACGCCATGAGTTCATCACCGGCCAGAAGACCTCGGTCCCAGTCCCTAGAGCACGTGAGTCCTCGCCAGTCAAACGTCATAATACAATCTCGACACCACGGCCACTGCCGGAACCGCCAGGAGGTGCTAAGAGCGGGACCAACCTACGCCCTAGGGAAGTGAATAATGTCAGCCCTTTAAAGGCAGCTGGTGGAGCAAGACGAACGTCTGCTTTCACGGGTCTCACAACCGGTACTGGTACGAAACGAACTAGCGGTGGAACAAATGGAACAGTGGGCAACAGCAACCTTCCGCGTGTAGCCGGTCGAACTGCTAGCGGCAAGCAAGATCTGGCATCTGCGGGGGCTAATGTTGCTATGAGTCGACGAGCTTGAATGATTATATTTTCTCATGCTAGGAGTTTCACATCCAGCGTCCTAGTATGGCTTATGACATTAATTGTTGGGTCTTTGTTTTTCGGCAGCATACCACATAGCGGGCATTCAACCTCTGAGTTTATGGACCTGTTTCAAAGAAACAGCACGATGTATTGAATATGTGCTGAGGTCGCGAATCCCAACGAGCGAATGTATCGACTATGTCAAATCGAATTGATGTCATCGCTATTACTCATCCTGTTAGAGTCACCTCACTATATACGTCGGTTATCCTGTCTGAGTCCGCCCTTGGGGCCCTCCCAAACGTGACGGTTCAAACAGGAATTCGTTGCTTCGGAGTTGGGCTTGTCTCGAGTATGTTTATCGAGAAATCGAGAGGAACCTAGAGTTAAGGGCATGAGCATTTTCTTTCTTCGAATGAATGTACTATACTACTTTATAATGATGAGGTTCAAACCGCAAATGCAAATAGGAACACACAACTCGGCTTCGAGAAGCCATCAGCGATACTCCGTTCATGACGGATGTTCAGAAATAAAGGGGTTATCGTTTCTAGAATCATGTACCCCTTTACGGGTGTAATGTCGTTGGAGGAAAGCAGAGTCGAGCGAGAAAATCACAATAGAAGGAGAAGAGGAGTGTAGACGTAGGGGGGGATGCGTGGTGTAGAGAGGCATCCGTCTAGCTCAATGTCAAAACGTATCAAACTCCACTCCTTACTCTGTTGATTTGGAATGCATGGTCTTCGGTGAATTGGGCGGCCTGCCTATCTTGGCGTATCGTCAGTGATTTGCTGCTTCGCGGTCATTAGACCCTATCCACCTTAGCTGGCTTACGTGGACCGATGAGTCTTCAGGGGGTAAGTTGGACGGGGACTACTCATCATGATCATAGTCGATATTCAACAGTCGACGAAGAAAAGAATAATGGGCGAAGCTTGTCGATGCTTCTAGGACTGACTCCATCGTATCCCGCCGTCCACCGTACCTTGACTCACCACGTGGGATAATAGACGTGAAGTAAGATAGGAGAGGAGGCGCAATTATCTGAAGAGCTAACGTCGAACTGTCCGTGGTCTGACATGCAGAACCGAAGATTGTGACTGTTACACAAGCCCTATACCCACGCGACATAAGCTGGCGACTCCGTCATATACCTAGGTTGTAACCTGCCATCTAGGGCTAGCCAATAGGTACCTAGGTATATAATGAATATCCTTTACATATATCCTATACAAGATATACATTGGTGGTTCGGTTGGGAATAGAGGCAGACTATAATAAGAACCCAAGAGCTATATACACGTCGGGTTTCCTCAATTGATGATTGCCTTCTCCTCGGCAGTATTTCGAATTCATCGCCTACGCACGTAGGTAGTGGATATGCACTCTTCCCGTCCTCCTCCTCCCTCTATTCTGTCCCCTACTCTTGCCTCTGTACCCACTCTCGCGCCTCCCGGGACTCGCTGTATCAGTCAGCTAATATGAGCCGCACTATAAGGGATATGGTAAGCACATCTCATCATGATCGCCACCGCGGGAAGAGTCTGGACGTTTCACGGTTTTTTTTTTCTTTTTCAGCCCGGGGCTTACTTTTGATATTGTTTCTATATTGGTTTGCCCCCCTATCCCCTATACTCCTATCTGCTGTAGGCTGCGTTTCAATGATATGTCAAATCTTTACGAAGGTTGCTGTGCTATGATATTCGCCTCCTCCCTCCCGTCTTCTTTGCCTTTTCGTCGTCGCATTCGGCTGTTCGCCGGGTATTTTGTGTAAGCTGTATGCTATCCGCTTGCTTACGTGCATTGGTAGTGACGTGCACTGGACATACATAATTAATAGTATAGCGCTACCTCCCCCACCCCAACACCGGTAAGTCCCAATGGCCCGGTACGCTAGGTTCGGATGTCGCTATAGCTAGCAGAATAGGGGTGCCCGTCTTTCTAAGATTCTGTGGGTTGCCGCCCGCTACGCGAAAGTGACGATCGATTGCGATTCCTGATGATACCCTATCGATACCGAGACCGAGCGCCGATAAATAGGTGGGCGAGCTGAAGATGTACACTGATGTACCGAATGTATAGTACCATAAATCTAGATGTATACTACGGTACCCGCAGGAGCAGTATACGGAGTGGCGACATTTCGGCATGTTGAGAGCCGGTGGGTGCATATTTTTTCTATTTTCTATATACTATATAAAACAATTTGAAATTTTACATATGCTGCGCATTTTTGCCTAGGGGCACGTCTCTCGTCACTTTTCACTCCCTCGAACTCGTATCCTGTATTTCCAAGAGCTTGTGACGGCGCCGGCCGCTCATGACTGCCAAATCAAGGTGGTAGCACATTCACGACTGTGGCTCGTACAGGGCAGTTCGCGGGTTGTGATAATTGGCTGTGTAGGCTAGGTAGCAGCATAGGGGATGGAAAAACTGCTTTCGGTCACGGCTTGCCTCGCGCCTCGGCACATAGGCGACAATGATCTGCTGCTTTGCCGCACTCGGACATTGAACTTGACTCGGAGTCGGTCTTCGTTTTTGTTATCACCACCGATACGTACGCTTCCTATCAATTGTGCAATTGTGCCGTTAATTCCGCCAGACAGGCAGGCAGGCTATAGGGAGTCGCAGTCGCATTGCAACATCTCGGCGCGCAGATACGCCATTTCAACGTACCCATAGTTACGTGCGCTATCGGGTAGCACAACCCGCATAGCATTAAACGCGGGATGCGTAGGGCTGGCGGGATCGTAGGATGTGTCACAAGGAGGACCCTATAAACCTGCAAGATGGGGGAACACAAAAGAAATGGGTAATGCAGCACACACACCGAGAGGATCAGATTCGCTCAGCGGTCGCCCGACACGCGAAAACTAGTTCTTACGGTTCCCGTGTCTGCGAACACTAAGGTATGTATGTACAAGATGTGGCTGAAGGTTAATAAAAAATTCCCCGACTCTGATCGGCGTTGAGGCTCGGGGCACGCTCCTACGTTAAGGCTGACTTCTCGGTCGGTCTATCTGTCTTCAACGTCGAAACGTGAAGCAGGATTTGCTTCACTTTTTTTTTATATCTCGATTGCCATGGCCAGAGGGCGGAATGCTACGCTCATGCTCTAGCTCTAGAAACGACTCATCCGGGATTTTCATCACGATACACCTAATTTTAATGAGAGGGGCGATTACACGTCTGGCTGCTTTAGAGTGTCCCTTACGAGGGAGGCTTATAACGGAGGCGACAATATCATCACAACCGTGGCGGTAGGGTGGGAATATATGGTCTGAAGGGGACTTTGCTGCATCATGTCTATTAAAGAACTTAATGTATAATATACGCTGTGGATGTAGTATCGTTTGGAGCGCCTGAATCGTGGCAATTACCTCACCGAAAGGCTTCCATGCTTTGCAATGTAGCCGTTGAAACCGACATTGCCCAGTTGACATATCCGGAGGTTCGCAATGGATAGCCATAGAATAGAGAAGACTTGAATGGCATTCCAATCAGCAATTGGTAAGATTACATCGTAAGATGCAAGTGAGATTCCGCGCGCCAATGGTTCCATTGACGGTCTGGGTTGAAATTGACCAGTCTAAATGAAACTGTGAATGCCAATCGCCCAACATGAATATGTCGCGTTTCGCGGCCGTTGATCGTAAGGCCGCCCGTGGGTAAGAGGTCGCGAAAAGGGTATAGTAATTACAGAGTAATTAGACCATCGTGGCCTTGTCGATTACCAATCCCACGGGTAAGACCCAAGCGTCTCGATTAGATGCAGTGGAGTCACTGAATTGTCAAAGCCCTGGCCCAGCTGATGAACCCCTGTGAAAGAGACGGTGAGCTTCATAGAATTTCCACGACGGGGCCAGTATGACAGTGAGAACTTAGAATGTATAGGAGTGTGCCGGCTGGAAACGTTCCCCAGGGCGTTAAATTCGCCAGGTTCCGGAACTTCACATATTGATATACCTAGCTATAGAACATCCAATGCGACGAAATTTCAAGTTTTATCAGTCGATGTTGTATAGCGGTGGTCGAGCCTGTTGCGGCTGACGCTATCTGCGACCCTTGAAGTGGCTAGGCAGAGCCCCGCGATGGAGTTCGTAGGAATGCTTACTTAACTATATCTGGGCATATTCTTCAAGGATACGGATAGTTCCAAGACAGTTCTGGTGCAGACAGTCTTGTTGCGAAGAGACGATTTGAGAACAGACACGCTGTCTCTCTCGGCGGTGGTAGTAAGAATGATGTGCTCGCCCTATCAGCTCACTCCCTTGTCTTCGGGAGCGGGATATGATATTCCCGCATATTACACGTGTATATCGAAGGCGTACGTAATGTGCCCAGGACAAGTAAGCTATGATGTATGTGATTAACGACATCACGTTTGCAAATGACGCTGGTATGCATGTTGCTGCCTGAGCGTTGGGGGTTTCTAATTCTTTCTGAAGCACCATGGAACCTCCCGAACCTGCCGTGTCAATAGGTATGTAATCTGATATTTGTTAATGACTCCGCCGGCGATGCCGTTGAACCGGTGGAGAGATATGTGGAGGATTTGCCGGGTTTATCTTGGTGCGAAGCATGTTGTTGTAATGGGGAATTTCCCGCAAGGGCGTCGGCTCTATCCTAGTCAAAAAACCATCACTTGATTCCTCAGGTCGTTGAGCAGAGATCCGCTATGATAATCGGGGGCCATTTTTGGCCCTATCAGACAGCCACCTTTGAGGCGCAGCAACGAGCGTTAGAGTCATGCGATGCCACACTTGCAGAGATGAAAAATACCTACTCACTATGATGCCAACATGCACAGTTTCCGTAGCTAATGTGCACTTGTCCGGACATGGATAGGAAATCCGGGTGAAGAGGATCTCGCCTAATTTCTCTAGTAAACGGCACACGGAGAAGAGGCGATTGGGCGAGTTGCGAAACAATTCTCAGAATCCCCCACAAATCTTGGGATGTACCGTCATATCCCTATGACTCCTATTGACCGGGGCTCGCGCTACTGCAGGCCGGGGGGAAATAGATCCATCCAACAAGGCTGAATTCTACTCAGGAACAGGAACAGGCTGACAAGACACGAGAATTGTCGACTGTGGAAGGAATGAGATAGCCGACCACGAATTGACGCCGGAGGGTAATGCTTGATGACGATCTGAGATAGATCGGCTACACGGCGCCCTTTGAGATCTTGTTAGGTTGCACAGGCGCGGGTGTGTTGCAATTTGTGCGTCCTTGCTGATCCTTCCATTAACAAGATTGACAAGATTGACAAGATTGACGGATGAAGATAGTAGTAGATAGTGGCAGTAAGAGTCACGCCCCGACGCCCATTTCTCGTAACACTCGTCTTGTGAGCGCCTTGCGCCTCTTGGGAATTGCTTCAAAGGTGATTCATGCCAAGCTTGAAACTAATACCCAATTTGCACCAGCTCGGTGAAGAAAGCCACTAACAACAGTATTACACCTTGCCATTCTTAGGTTCTTACGCCAAGTAGGTTTTAGTACCTTATTCACTTTAGTCCAACGGTCCTCCATGTTAGCTATCGACCGGCGGTGTGAAGATATCAGGGAGTCCCGGCGGCTAGTAAGGGCCTGCCTGGGAGGCTCCTTGGTGATGACCCAGGACAGTGGTTAGGTTGCAGCCACGTCGATCAAGAACCTCGGGAAGTATCTAGATTCGGCAAGATAATGACAGGTCCGCTTGTTTCAGTTTCAGGGGAAAGGTGATGTAGATGAGCTGCCTCCCAAGCAGATCTGCAGCATGCATGGAGAATGCATTACTGCGGGAGAATTAAAAGAATGAAACTCACGGAATAGTCCTAGTTGGCGAAGTTCTATTGGGTGGTGGTACGAATTTTCGTGTGGACCTTTGGTTACCGGCTGGCTAAGGGTAGTTTGATGCTGCGCCTCTTAACGGCGTATTAGCGGAATTGATATCCAACGGACCTACAGGTGCAATATTTCTGGTCGTAGCTCTATAATAGACATTACTTACTTTTTGCCTAGGTTTAGGTAACCAGTCATGTGAAACAAACTCCCGTTTGCATTTTTTATTGTTACTATTGTGTCCCCTTGCTTAATTGACACGGCATTGGGTATAATGCAGTCAATTGACCCCGTTGTATGTAGGTACGTACTCAACATATAAGAAGCTCAGGCGCGTATAATTCATACATGTATGTACGGCATGGTATCGCGTGCTTCAATCTGACCAGCGTGCATGGGTGTATCTTGAGCTCCGGGTATCTGACAGTGCCAGTGCGCCCGTCTCCAGGGTCCTGGGTAGAGTAATTCCGTCATCATCCTAGTGACCTCACCCGTGGTCGTGGTATTATTGTGTTACTGATCAAAGTGATCAAAGTTGCCTACGATGGGAAAGTGAAAAATACCACGATGCCGCATTTGGATCTTACTTTCTTGAATGTATGTACAAGTTTGTACCTCACAAGCCACATGTATTACAATTATGTAGGCATGGGGGTAGGCGAAAGCGGGAATCCGTACGATAGCCAATCGTCACATAGATCCCTTAGCTGCCTTAGGTACATGACCAAGGCTGTCGCGTGCATCCCTGAACTAATCCACTTGTTACGTTATAACACTTCTAGAATTTGTCGAATTTCGTAGAGAGAGCAAAGAAAACATGCATGGATAATCTACAATAGGATATTTTACTTCTACGAAGTAAACATACATCTGCCTCTATTGTTTTCTAGCGATAATTGATATAATAGCGTCCAGCGGAGGTTTCTCGGGATCACGTCTTGGACTTATCTATCTAATACACGTGTAGAAGGAGCTCATTATTCAAAATAAACTGCTTCTAAGCACTTTACTGTCGAGTATTTGGCGTTGTAGAATACGACATAGCAAATCGAAACAGTTGCTGACCACCTAAAAGCTGGGTTAAATCGGCATTAGTAGTGCTCACGGCGCCCGTCCTACCCGGACCGATGCTTAACACCACACGGCCATGATTAAATCCGGTTCCAAGCCACCCGACGGGTTTATGTTATCGTCGACAATACTACGGCTTGTTATGTCATTCCTTGTTTTATCCTTAAAGATGACTAAATTATAGACTGCAAAGACTCCAAAGCCGGCCAACCCAGCATCATCCGCGCCCGATGCTCCCGATGGGGGTCGCGTGATAGCGTATTTTCGATTTCAAGGTCGACATCCGGTATCCTTCTAAGTAACCCTACAAAATTTCAAACCAATTCCTGCGCATTGAATTTGACGCCAGTTCTCTTAAAGTTAGACGCGATGCCTCTGTAAGAAGGTCTAGGTTCGAGCCGCCAAAGTTCAGACCAAACTGGCCGCGCTAGAATAGATGCTTAACTTAAATCTTAAAAAAGGTTCCAAGGACCCGGCGCGATGTACGAAGTAGATTACCTAGGTAGTTTCTTCAATACGAGTCGACCATGTTATTTTCATGGATATTTCATGTTTCGAGTATTGAAGATTTTTTTTTTCTTGTTAAACGCTCTACAGTCGTAAGCATGAAATTTATTATTGCCATGACTATTGTCTCTCACCTACACATCGTACCCATGCAACCACTAGCCATTGATTGCCAACAAAGCACCCAGGAAGCCTCGGGATCGACCCCCAATGTTTGAAACGAATTTAGAGGAAGTAGTCGTCACCAAAGGAAATTCAGTTCCGTCTCTGAGTCCGTCGTTGCCGGCTGTAGTAGAAAGGCGCAGTGGATATGAATGCCGGTTTGTTACCTACCTAGATACACGGTGGGGGTTCACTGTATACTTCCTACGCCAAGGATCTATTAACACAAATGGTAATTTACATGCTTTCACAACTGGTGGCTCACATGCAGCATGCCATGAGAGAACTCTCCGGGTGTCATACTGTCATACTAGTATAACTAGAGTAGTAAAATCATAGTCTAACCAGGTAGCACAGCCATACTTTTTTTCGAGGTATGTATAGAAACATAAGTTCTGTCAGGTACTTGGGATACATAGCATCCATGGATTGTCAGCTTCGCTGTAACTGTACGAGGTATCGGGGGGTACCATCCTTGCCTAGCCAACCTGCAGTTACGCTAGCAGGCTAGGTACAACAGTACCCTAAGTTAAGTCCTGCATGTGCAGTCCTGCAGGGAAGGGGACCAACCTGTGAGGTCCAACCTAAAAGTACCTACCTACCATGTCCGATTTCCTTTTCCAATACATGTACAGATTGACCCGAATCCGAATGACGAAAGGAATTTTTTAGAAAAAATAATAATCAATTTACCTATGTATCCTTTCTACCTATTGTCGCACAGAAGGAAACACCAACACTACAACCACATAATTCCAACTACACACATTATACTGCCACTACTTCCACTACTTCCACCATCAAACCGATACCCCCGGCTTAGACATCCGCAGAAATGTAGTCAACCAACTCCACTCTCTCCCGTAACCTTCACCTGACTGCCTGAAGAACGAGCAGGTAGAGGATGCAAGCCATGTACTCTTCATCGCCCGCCTACGCTAGTGTGCTCGGCGGGTCGTTTCCGGTATACCTATACCTATTCCTACCATTTTCTTACTCTTATTCCCCTTCCAATATGGATACCTTCACCTTTGACCCTCGCTCTCGCCCTTCGCCCTCTCACAAACAACATCCCGCAAACCCAAATAATGGCTGCGCATTTACTCATCACGGCAAGGCCACCTGCCCGCCCCCTCCCCCCCTGCGCCGCCTTTTTCCCAAGGTACCCATCATGGATCTCTGTTTTCAGACCACGTCCCGTTGACCTGCATGTAGTAGTTGCATGCAAAAAATATACAAAAAATATACGGACTTAGTCAAGGCCGGTATTCAGTAAGCTTCTGTCGTCACTGCTGCCTCTCCCGGTCCCTTCCCTGTCCCTCCGTGGAGGCACGCGCAACCTTGCCAGGCTGCAAACCCTATAAGGCTACGATGCCTCTTCTCGCCCTGAGTCGCAGCAGGAGTCCTGTCGACTCATCATAGTCACCTGAACACATTCACTTTCCGGTCCTTTCCTTTCGTATCCTTCAAGGTTGGCATCTTTTTTATAAAATTTCCTTGCCACTGCTTCCCAATCAGTCTTGTCTTCTTCCCTTGCTTCACACCTTCTTAGTGAACACTTACACACATCGTTGACACTGAATCACGACCAACACGAACGAGACACCTACCCGTCCAGACCCACGCAAGACATTGCCAATTCAGATATACAATTGCTCTTCCTTACCCTCGCTATAGAGCCATTCACTCTCAACTTTGTCATCTGAAGTCATCACCACCTCAAAATGTGTTACCAGCTAATCGAGCGGTACTCCGCTTGCCATTGCCTCTACTATCAACATGCAGTCGATCGTTGCCCGGCGTACGGTCAGTCAGGACACCACATCACGACCCGTACAATACTAGTAGGGTATGCCTGCTCGAAGCACGCCCAGACAAGCAACTATGGCTCCTATTCTGGAGGCCAGACATATTCAGACTCTGGATATTACAGCAGCAATTCCAGAGAGAGCTCTTACCGTCAACGCCGGTGAAAAGTATTGTCTTCGGTAATGGGTTGCTGTGCGTGGCATTCTCCGCCGCTGTTGATGTTCGAGTTCGCGGATTGGGTCTCATACCTCTATTCCTTCAGATCCAAACCGAAAAGATGGTCACCGTCCCGTCGCCCCTCACAGCTCTCGGTGCTGTTTGTAGGCCACGACCATATTATGTCAACGTCGGCTCCTCCCGCACTTTGACCTAGCCATTGGATCCTTTGGCATCCTGTCGTATGATCCAACACTGAACGAATGCTATGAATGCCATGATGCACAACATCAAGTTATCGAAGACCCCAGAGACGGAACGAGATATGATATGTCAACCCCAACAATTGGCACCAATCAACGACGAATCCTTCTATCTGGCTATCTCATGCTCGGCATCTACATTTCTTTGATATTTCTTAGCATATCAACCATCGACACTCACGGCTTTTCGACTTCGCGGACTGGATGCCACCAACACCAACACCATCACTTTCATTCAAAAAATCCCCTCAGCAATTTCACTTGTTTCACTTGTTTTTCCAGTTGATTGATATAGCATAGCGTCGGCGAGGGAAACATTTCTTGCATTTAGGATTTCGAGATACACAAAAGAGACGAGGTTAATATGGTTTCCGGCTCATGTTCTGCTAACGTCACGGCACGATTCAAATCATCATTTCACGACGAAACGTTGAGTGACGCGGCGGGGACTGGGTCGAATATGCCTTTCCTTCAAAGAAACAGGTTTTTTTTCCTCTTTGGTTTCCATTTTTGGGGGTACGCATTGAGGGACGACCGGAAATACCAGGCGTTACTTGGGAGGAATCATCTAATTGGGGATTCTTTTACGATTGACTATTTCCTTGGAAGGGATTGTGTAATTTTGGCATCGAAGCCACCGCAACTCTTATTTCCTTGCTTTCTTGGGTTGCATTTTCTTTCCTGGTTCGTATTTTTCCCCTGGGGGTTCTCTCGTCTCCTAACTTGCTCTTGTTTCACAAATCTCTGCAGGGCAGATCTCTTTTGTGTAACATCAGCCACAGTCTAATCACGCGCAGGCAGCAACCGTCATGTATTTCTAACTATTTTTTTCTTCCCCCCACAAAGCTGTAACTAGCAGAGCTAGGTTTTGGGGTCCTGGAGAGGAGGTCAACTGGTTTACCTGGTTCGGCGGGATTATCAGTTATTACGGTCTGCATGGCACAGCCCAATAATTGATCAATTCCTTGTCGTACACTCCTGCAACACCAACAGGAACAGCTTTCTGCGCTTCGACTGGTCACGAAGACGCTTTTTCAAAAAATTACTTAGACAGAACTCTCAGCGAGAATAGAGAGGAGGACAAATTTCAGGTCTGGGGAGGATACACATTGATCAGGCAATGTAGATTTGATAGAAGACGCCTCAATAGAGATAATTAGCTGAGAGCTACCTAACCGACGAATAGTGTCATAACTGTGATAAAGTACGAATGTGCGCATATGTCATTTGTAGTGGATGCTGAATAAGCGCCCCTTGATTTCTAAGCGTTGATTGATTCTTGACAAATCTAGAAGTTTATAAACCATGACACTGCAGTATATGAGTCGGATGCAATCTGCATCAATAACCACAACGTAGATTTATAAGACACTTTTGTAAGACTGGACCAAGCGGACGGTTATCGATCTCGAAACTTCTGGTCTGGAGTGAAACTGTAGGTATATGATGTCAAGGCCTCCAATTATAGCTACCTAGGAGGATAACTCAATAAGCTGAAATATATATGATGAAACTCCTTATTCTCATGATACTGGCAAGTGGTCGTGATTTCGCCCCCAAAACGCCACCGGATAATGCAGCCTTGCCAGCCTCGCAGGTGTGAGGCCACCCATCTTAAATCGTGGGTACCTACCCAACCTCCAACCTCCCCTTATGGAGTACATATGTCGCTACCCTATCCTATCTAGGGGAAGTTAACCTGCATTTACGGATGCACAAAAAATCGGCTTCTTACTTGCTGATAGGTTGGGAGGAGTCCCCGTTACCATACCACACCACGCGCTAGTCAGACAAGTAAAACGTGCCTGCGTGAGCACTACCACACTGCCGAGCCAGTCACCTCCCGTATTTCAGTCGAACGAACGAGAGGTCCGAGTTGGACCCAAGGAACAGGAACTGCAATGTGCTTGCAACCCACATACTGGTAACCCACTTACAATGCCGGCCGAGAATGCTAACCTAGGTAGTGGTTGAGGTGTCCCTTGATAAAAAATCATGTGGGCGACCTCAGTGACGCATCGAAAGGTACTTAACGGTACAATATTACGAATTCCTAACCTTTTCAACCATAGACAACTAGACAACTATTTTCAAACTCCCCAGCCCTTCCAGCCCTTATTCGTAACGGGACACAATAATAACTGCCCCGCTATGAGCTTTTGGTGGGGCTCGCGGACCGATAGAATTGGTGCTGCCGGACTTGGTACCAATCCTTTATTCTAATTGGCCAATCTATAAATAAAACATACTAATACGGTACCTAACTTTAGCATCTTTCCGTCATTCTAGAAAAGTAAATCTTCTTTCCTTTCCTTTTTCCTAGCGAACATTTTCCATATTCGGTTGCTGTGGCTATCCGTTCAATATCTACATACATCTAACAACAAAACCACCTGCCGATCTATCCAGCTAATTTGATAGGCCTGTTGGGAGAAAATATGTACGAATGACTGCATACGTAACCTGCACACGCACGCCACTTAGGTACCTCCACCAGGACCTTACATAAATTTGCGCTATGTACGATGTAGGAACAAGATGCAGGGTCACAGACGTGCCGACCAGTCTGCGTGCCGTGCACTACACCCTCATTATACCTCTCCTACATCATTGCTATACCCAATCATCCGGTCGTGCGACTTGTTTCCTGCCCCGTTGCAGGATTTCCCATCAATGCATGTTGTTGTCTTAGTGCGTATTCCGTACCTAGGCATCTACCATTTGTTTCTCCGGTTCTACCGCAGCTGTCCCACGTGGGCTTTTTTGGGGGGTGGGTGGGTGGCCATTAGACGCCGCTAACGCCCTAGACGCGATAGGTAGTCCTGGGAACACCACATATGTACTGCGCTGCACCTAACGAGCGCGCGGGCGCGGGTGTTACAGCATATCTAACGCAAGGCGAAGTTCAGCTGCCGAAGTTTTCGTCCAACGTAGGGTCTAACATAAGTTTCTAACATAAGTAGACGGGAAGCAGATTTAGAACATAATACATAGAGAAAAAAAAGTCTTAAAATTCGGACAATAAGCAAGCTTGCTTGCTTGCTTGCTTGCTGCTAATGCCAAGTACATATTTTCATCTTGCATGATTACACATTCTCACCTACCCACACTGGCCAGCATCGCCCCTCTAGTTTCTGAGATCTGCCCACGGACTAGGTATGGCATACGCCTCGATTTGACCCAAATCGCGCTGGCGCGGCTTACTGGAGCATTACAAGATCGGCGGGATGGGCAGAAGAATCAGATTTGCCCGTAGGACCCCCGAGCTCAGTGTGGATACCTACTCAGAGGCTTAACGATCCTGCAAGGGGCAGAGCTCTCTCTCGTCATTACGATTGCTGATGGGTGGGATGGGAAGAAGGGGGGTTTGAGTCCGAGTAAGCTATACCTAGCCCCTCACAGCACCTAGATAGAACGAGAACGATGAGATCAGAATAGAATATATCGACCCACCGGATCGTTGGGAGTCACATCATCGTTACCATCGTTGATCACTGCCCCTAGTGTATGCCTTACTGTGTTCCCCGGCCCGCGCCGGCGACGGATGGGCTGAGAGCAAGGAGCTTACGATTTGACAAAACAAGGGACGGGGATTGCCTGGATTATAATAAATAAGGAAGCGCGGGGGGGTTGGTTTTCAAGTTGCACTAAGAAGATCTTCAGAGTAGGGAAGTGGGGGGAGGGGCAAGAAAGGGAGACCGAGTTTGGGATAGATTAGTTATCCCGTCTGCGTTTGTCCAAGCCGTGTCATCCGGCCTTGGGTCCGGGGTCGATGGACGGAAATACGGGGTACTGCGCCTCGCTGTTGGGCGAACTCGCCTAGACATAGGTACTAGATCACGGCTCCACGATGGATGATGGCGAAAAAAGCAACGCTACCCTAGGTAGATAGGTGGGGAGAGAAGGGGAGGGAAAAAAGAAACATGCTCACCTATGGCCCTCCAAGCCCCGTGGCGGCGGGAAGCTCCACGGCTCCTTCGGTATTACAGCGCCTCCTCCTGTTATACGGGAATTAGATGCTAGCGCGGCGGAGAATACCTATGGGTTCCAGGTTATTACTGTCTGGCTCGTAGGGGTATACGTAATCGCCATCTTGTGCCGTGTAGTATTTGAGCTTTGAGAGAAAATTTCCGGTTTTGAAAATTTGAACATATACCTATATATATATATAAGAGGGGGACTCAGATTGGTGGTCTACTGGACGTGGTCGTGCCACGAGTCTGGAGTTAAAATAGTCAAGTTTGTGAAATTTGATATCCTGCCTACCTAAGTAGGTAATCTAGGCCAGACTGTTTCAGCATGGCAGTTGGGATAGATCATGAATTTCTATATTTTGGCCCCCGCATCTTTGTGTTACATACGATGAATCTTGTTGGCCGGGTGCGGCACCGGTAATACCTGCCGTATATAGATAGACACGGCATGATCCCAAGTCCAGGCATCCGCTCTCCTTTAATGATCCTTAGCTATATACCTGTTGATGTGAAAAATCTCGCGATGTGTTTGCATAAATAGGTACGCACTATGTAGGTGCTGGTTGTGGTGTGCTTAGTCATATTGAACTGAATTGCTGAAGTACCTGGTAGGTAGAATGGAGCGATGGGTTGCACAAGGTAGGGCCAATTTGCGTTTCCTTTCTATAGAAAACTGAAAATGGCCTTATTGTGTAACACGCCTATCGATTCTAACTTAGGTACATTCTAATTTGTTGGTAGAATGGGCAGGCACCGGTACCTCGAAAGAAGACAAACCAAACCTAAACACTCCATCTTCATTGCTAGTTTTCAATGCGACGCATTGGATAAGGGTTAAATCGATACCTAGATATACCTGTTTGATTTAACTCTTCAACTTCAATATAGTTATCTTTTTGGCATTAATCGGCGGTATATCATGTATCTGACATGGAAGGAGTACAGTATTTCGTAGATGACCCCCATAGTCCCCCCCAACTTAGTACCTACCCCGCCAAAACTTTATTTATTTCCTAATGTATATGCACTTTACGCGTCGGCGAGTTATCAACCGCGTCAATTTACATTAGCGATAGCTGCCTTGCAACCTTGTAACCTTGCAACTTTTCTAACCTCATGAGAAAGAAATGGGAAATCGTCTCAAATTCGCATTCTAGACAGTGGAATCTAGATCCATCACTTCACCTGCATTATCAACATATCAATTTGGCATTGTTGGACGCCTTTCGTCGCCTTTTCTCATTTCCCGTTGAACACTATCCCACTTCCAGCCAATCATCCATAATAGTGTTCTTTGTACGCTTCTAAGGATGGCGACTGTTAAGCATCGCAGAGCGGATCGAACATCGACGGCCTTTCTCAGGAAGGGTCAAGAGTTCTATGCTTCACAGATGTACGATCATGCTGAGAATGCTCTTCTCAAGGTGAGTTGGTCATTAAATTGATTCTACTTGCTTACAACATGCTTATATTGGCCAGGCTATGGATATGTGCAACTGCGGCATCGCTGTTCAGAACCAGCCGCGTATTGACCATGAAATATTGGAGGGTATCGAGCAGAAGAAATTGAAGGAGGTCCTGGCAAACTTGTCGGCTTCCTCTCGACGATGTGATAATCCAATTCATGTGGATGCTCTCGACTCACTCATCGCTACCTATGAGATGCAATCTAGACTCGATGAAGGCCTTGAACTCGCCCTGAAGATGGTCAATCTTTCGCCTAGAAACCCCAAGGTTTGACCCTTCTATCCTATGCCGACGAGCTAAGCCATTAACACCTACCCCCAGAGTTACCTGCGCCTAGGGAAGGTTCTGAGATTGAAGAACCTGCCTACTACCGCTCACTACAACTACAAACAAGGCATCGAGCTTGTGAAGAGGAAGTACCCTCACCATGCCCTTCTAAAAGTAAGTTTATACGTCAAATATCACCGAGCCTTGGCTAATTGCTACACATAGAAATTGCAGGCGCAGAACGATAACATCTTGCGCCATGTCAGATTTGATCCTATCGCCACCCTCCCTGTTGAGCTCGTGCGGATGATATTTAAACTCTTAGACTTCAAAGAACGATGGTAGGTCACGCTGAAATATTGAATTGGTTCAATTCACTTACTGACCTCATATATAGCGGCTGCTTAAGAGTCTCCAAAATTTGGAAGACTGTCTTGACCGGAGAATCTCTCAAGAGCTTATGGCAGGTCCAGGAATACAAATTCACCGGGAACAACCATCCGGGCCTGCGACGAATTCTGTCGAGTTTCAGATCTTATGCGCGCTACGCAACTGGCGCTCTTACGGAGTTGTCCGTCCACAACTGCTCATCTTTTTTTCAGTTCTGTAAACTGCAACAGGTTCTCGTCCTCACCCCGCAGCTGAAGGTACTTAAGCTCAGAGAGCTTCGTGGAGTATGTGAGTTAGAAGAAGTACCGGTGCAAGTCAAATTACCAAGGCTCAAGAACCTCTCTCTGGGTTATGGGGTACGCCCTATGCCTCGATTTGTACAACAATTGCTCAACTCATCTTGCAATTCGCTAGAAGAGCTGTCTATCTTTAGGCTTCTAAGTCGCAATCCATGGGAAGCTGATATGAATTGGGATCCCAATTGGCCAAAGCTAGAAAAGCTGAAGATTATTCGGCTTTCAGGTCTTAGTCGAATGACCGACGTAACGAATTTGGTAAGTTATCCTGATTATCATTTTCGCATCCTAAGTATAATTCTAATGATATGCAGGATCGTATCATGCAATTGACTCCCAACATAGAGGAAGCGTGGATTGACAATATTATCTGGTGTCCTGAGAAGCTGATACTCTTCTGGCCAAAACTACGAAGTTTATTTGGAGGAGGTAATGTTCAAGCAACTGATACCCCTGGAGATCGACCCCGACTTAACGAAGAAATGCGTGAACTGCATTTGGAGGGTCATCACAACATTCTTTGCCTAGGTACGTGTTGCCCTATTTCCACCTCACCCTCGTTGTTCGTGCATCACTGTTGACTTTCCAATGTCGCCTCAGTCCCCCTTTCCGCCTCACCACACTTTCCTATGCTTGAGAAACTATCGTTGCTGCTTCGCGAACCACTCGGCCAAGACGAATTCATGTCTTTTGTTCGACCTAGCCTGGAATCTGGCACTCTACGAGAATTAGATATTCGACCGTTGCCCGTCCTAGATTTCTTCAAAGACCTTACGCTCCCGGACTGGTTTAAGAGCGACAGCATTACGTATCTCAGCCTGACGGGATTTACCCAGGAACTTCTTTATGAAGAGAGGATGTTTGAAGAGGTCGTACTTGCCATCGTCAATCGTTTTCCCAACCTGCGTAGCGTGGACATCGCGAACGAAGTGTTCCCCGACACACTACTAGCCAAGTTCATTCAGAAAGGTGTTAAAACGATCTATTGCCGGGCGGGGCCGCCAAGAGTAGACCTGAGGGATTGGGCTTCGAGGAAATTTGGAGCAGAGATCATCATGAAGCCGCCGCCTCACCTGCCGGTAGTGCACCCGGAACGACATTGTCCATCCAACTATTTCCGGTGAAAATAGCTGAACTTTCGGGGTTGCCCGAAGTCCCTCAGGGTGAACTTGGCATCCTCGTGACATTCCGGCTCGCACTAGGAAGAATGAAGGGACTTTAGGACCACCTTTTCAATGAATTTGCGTGCACTGTCGCATACACGGGGAGATAGTTCTCATGGCGTCACATATGGTTTTCAGCGTTGGCATTGGCATTGGCATTGACATGGGTCAGACAGGCCCTACTTTCTCAGTTTGCTTGAGATACCCCCATAGAGTTCACATATAGTCAGAAACGACCGCTGCTGTTCTGCTGGTTGTACATAGAATGTTCAGCCCTGGTCGTGGTAAATACTGATTGTGGTGGTCATAACGTCGTAATATATTCATGATTCTTCTGATTTAACTAAAGAAAAAGTGAGGAATTGACTTGCGTAATGGTATAGAACAAAGAAAATGATAATGCTGTCAGCTTCGCTGCTTTTCTACCGCGGCTGCTGTTGTCTTGCCCGACTCCTGTAAGGTCAAAGGTCAAAGGCCAAAAAAGGTCATAAGTTCGCCTAATCCATCCGTCCTTCTCGGAGGGAATAGAACTGAACAAGGTAAGGTGTATACATATTTTTCTTCATGACAATCCAATCCCATCCCACCCATTCATCAATCAATCCATTCATTCATCGGTCACCGTGTCCCCGATTCCAACCTCATTACACCCGTGCTTTTCGTGCTGAGCTGCTGCCGAATCCCATTAAGACCCATGCTCACTAGGCATATCGTTCATTCATTCACCTCTCTTACTTAGATGGTGCGCATCCTCTCTCTCTCCCCCTTAGTTTTTCAAGACCGAGAGCCCGGTACTGTGGGCCTTAGCTCTGAGCTACTCTACACTACCCAGTATAAATGGTAGAGTAGAGTACTTAAGCTAACCCTAGTTAGCCGGCCCAGCAGCATTCCCCTGAATAAGCGTCTCAAGCTCCCACGGACTCAGCGTGCTCCTCCGTCGCGACGCGGCCCTACTCGTACGGCGCACGCCGTGATCGCGTCTTCGCTTCGTGACTTTAATAGCCTCGTCACCGTTAAGGTTACCGTTATTATTATTCCGCTGTTCCGCAGCAGCGCCGATAGATCCCGCCAGCTCGTCAACATCCACAGCATTAGTGGGTTCTTTCGCTGGGGATTCTTGTTGGTTCGCTCGAGGAGGAACGGCCCTCTTGACGGGGTCCGTGGACCCGTAGTCTTTCTCCTCGCGCTTAGCTTCGGCGCTCTCGGCTTTTCGGTCGTCCGAAGGCGAGCTGGTGTTCGTGTTTGTGTTCGTGGAAGCGATCGTGGCGGGTGGCGCGAGACCCGGGTTTCTCCTCTGTCCACCGCCTCGGACGGCGCGGAGCTTGGCTCTTACGCGCGCGGCGTCGGCTTCGCGCTCCGAGGCTGCTAGTTTTGCGGCGATGGTAGCCATAGTTAGTGGGCTCTGCGGGGGTTGATTGCCGGTATTAGGTCGGGGGAGACGGGAAGAGTTGACGGCGATGATGGTGGGTTGATTTGTCCGGACGGGTGAGCGCGGCCGGGGAATTGAGGGCTGCGATTGTTGTTGTTGCGTAGTTGAGGCTACTGATTTTATAGAGGACGAAGATGTAGGTCGTGATTGCGTGGCGGCAGGAGTTTGCCGGGAGGATGTAGAAGTTTGCGTTTGCTGTCGCCCTGGCGGGTTGGTTGGGTCCGAAGCTGTCCGTTTGATCTCAGCTTCTACTGGATCTGGCGAACTTCTTGACGAGTTCGGTCTCCTCGATGACTTTGTACGGGCCGGTGTATTCTTAGTTCCTGGTTCAGGCTGCGATTTTGTCTGTGTTGGCTGGCTCGAACTCGTAGTAGGCTTCGAAAATAACTTCCGAGAAGGGTCCGTCTGAGACGGTCTCTCACCAGATCTGCCGAACAGAGGACTATCATACGAGGAAGTCGAACTAGGCCGGGTTTGTTCCTGCGCCTGTGGAGAGCGTTTGCTTGTTGTTGTCGTCGTCTTTTTCTGCTGGGGAGATTGAGGCTTGATAAGATGAGGTGGCGGAACAGGTGCCTGTTGCTCTTCTTCCGCTTTTAAGTCCCACGTGTTCTCCTCCACGATAGTTGTGAAGTCTCCAGGTCTCTTGCGATACCCATTGTCTCGCACAGTAGGGCCTCTGTTCCCTGAAGTATTCGAGTCCTTGAGCGGGCTGAGCTGGGGTGGTTCCGGGAGTGGAGGGGAGTCTAGCGATGCCGCGTACGTAGATTCCTGCAGGACTTGGACATTCGGCTCCTCGGCGTCGAGCTCATCGATATCTATATCGTCCTCGAATATACTGCTAGAATCTCCGTCCGACTCATTTTGTTCGGCTTCATAGCCGGGCGCTGGAACTAGGTGCAAGGACTCGACCGGGCTTGGAGACCTTTGACGCTGCGATTCCTCCTCGACTTCATCGTGAGCGCTCAAACCATTCTCCACGGCTTCGTATTCTTCCTCTTCTTCCTCCTCCTGAACACATGAAAGCCTCATCGGCATCGGCATCGGCACCGGAACGACATCCTCGGTCTCCTTAACATCCCTGACCCTAACAGGGCTGAGCCTGAGACCCATGCGGAGGTCGTCGATATCGACCGATTTGCCGCTGGATACCATGCGATTGCGCCATCCGTCAATCATGTGTACGGCGTCTTTCCAGCGGGATTCCATGGTTTCGAGGCCAGCACGCAGGCGATTGATGGCTTCCTCACGCACCTCAACCTCTTCAATGGGTACGAAGGACGGGTTCGTCAATATCGTTCTGAGATGCTCCATAATGCCTTCCAGCTCAATAGCAAGCTCATCAGCACTCTTTTGCGGTACCATCACCACCACATCCGCGTTGTTATTACCGGTGTGTTCGGCGTGCCGGTCAGCTCCAGCTCCGTTCACGTCCTCCGTGCCTCGCTCCAAGCCACTCATATCCCTGAGCCCATCGACAGTTTTCCTAACCAAGGCTAGCAAGCCCTCATTCTCCTCGCTCAGGCCCCTCGCGAGTTCCGTCAAGAACTCATTAGTCTCGAGTCTCAAGCTATACCCCTCGTCCTCCGTGGCACCGGCAGGCAGTCCACCTCTCTCGTCTGCACCAACCTCGCCCGTCACACTAATCGATATCACATCTCTACTCTTGCCTCCTCCCCTCACGCGACTCGCGTCGGCAACAGCCTTCTTCAGCCCGTCGATCTGGCGATCGCGCTTGCGGATCTCATTGGCGCACGCGGCGCGCGCTTGAGCAAGGAGTGTCTTCGACTTAGCGGCGTCTTCCTTGAGCTTGTGGATATTCTGCTCGGCGGCCTTGAGCTGGGCGCGGAGGGCGCGTTCCGTGGCTTCGGCCGAGTCGAGTTTGCGCTGGGTGTCGGCGAGCTTCTCGCTCTGCCGCAGGAACTCGGTTGTTTGGCGTTGGGAGTCCGCGCGGAGAGTGCGGAGGGTGGTCGATAGGGATTCGCGGCTCTCGGCGTCGCGCTGTTTTCAAGGATTTCACATCAGTTTCCAATCCATTTTCCTTTTGTCTCTATGCTACGTATGTAGCGTCTGTAGACATGTCTCGAGCTACTAGGCTGCTGGTAGAATAGAGGAAGCGAATAGGAAAGTGGAATACGTACGTCGCGCCTCAGAATCAGATCATTGATCACGCTCATGACCTTTCCCATCGTATCCTGAAGTCCTCCCTCGCTGGACTCCGGGTCCGCGAAGTCGATATTATGGCCATCGCGTAGTAGGCCGCGCGACATCAATTGGTTGTTGATGTACAGCGACGCCGTACGGAGGTTGTCTGGGTCAACCATCTTGTCACGTCGGCTCGTCTCGTTCTGTTTCGCCTATTTCTTTTTTTCTTTTCGGCTTGATCAAGACCGTTTGGTGTTCAACTTCTACCCCGGGCGAAAGCTATCGCCCAAGAAGTAGAGTAAGCAATGAGGGATTTGTCAATCGCTTTCGGCGCTATCCGCATTGGCGGTGCGGGTTCCTGCAGGTTAAATGAATTATGTATTTTTTTTTCTTGACAGCGTCAAATTCGGTCAACAATTCTTTGGCCTTTCCAACCCGACTCCTCAATGCGAAGCTGAGCTACACGCGACTAGAAGCGCAATATGTCACAAAAACAGCATCGAGGGGTAATTTTCTCCTGTTGATTTGTTAGTATCCGTCCCGTTCCAGAAATACTGGAATGTTTTCTTTGAAATGCCAATGGCAAGTGGTTGCTAGGTCTGCGGGGTGACAAAAGTAAACAAAAACTTTAAGGTTAAGCTACCCGAATACCGACAGGGATCGACCTCACCTATAATCCACCCACAATCCCCGTCTTCTACTCACGTGGAAGCTTCTCATTGAACATCACCTCTTGACCGCATCCATACTGCCATATAATTAGGCGTCTGTCGGTGTGACTTGCATTTTTTGGTTGCTTTTTCTATGTATCTACAGTTACCAATGTGGGCAATGTGGGCATATCCAGTCTAGTGATACCATCGAAATGGGTATCTCGGGTGTTGCTTGGGGAAATATTGCATCGTGACATAAGCGCTTAGTTCCATGTCACTCGTTGGTATTAATATGTGATATAACACGAGATTCCGAGGAAGAGGGGCAGTGCTCGCCAGATACGGAACCATTGCGACGACCCTGGTTTCGTAGAGTCGCAGATGCTCAGACGCTAGAATTATAACGAACGTTCGGCTTTCGCACTACCGCTCGCTCATCTACTTCTACCTCTCGGCAATGATCTCTAGGATATCTGCTGTTTTCTTGATTCCATGATCAAACCTCATCTTTTTGCCTGTTCAGGATCCTATACATTCTTTTTATAGCTGTTGCTTTGATCATATAACGCCATCCGAATGCAATGTGGTTCTTGATTCCGCTACAGAGTTTCTCGTACTATGATAAGTTTGTATCATCTGGAGTCTCGATACCACCACGAATGCGCCGGTGCGCTTCCACCTTTTCTGCCTCGGTGACGTCTTTCTCATCCTTGCGCATATCCGGCGCAAATTGCGGCACCTGTGGAGAATGTCCAACCGACATGCCTGCTCGGATCTGTGCATACATTAGTCTCTAGAACTATACATTCCTTGAAGCGGGGTGGGTTCATACCAGTGTCTCTAGAGCTTGGTTGGAGTTGTCCACAAGGTCATCATCGAACACCATCTTGCCTGGTTCAAATAGCGTGACGATGGTGCTGCCGCCGAATTTGAAGTATCCAAGCTCTTCGCCTCGTTTCACTTCTTCTCCTTCCTTTCGAGTAATGACGGTGCTACCGACCATCATAGCACCAACGCAGACGACCATTACCCGACCGAAGATTTCCGTGTCGATAGGGCAGAGGACACGAACGTTTTCGCCGTATACATCCAGTGCCGACCGGATCGCCATAGGGTTAACGGTATAGTACTCGCCAGAAATAAGCTTGGGTTTTCGTAGTATACCATCTACAGGAATATGGAACCTATGGTAATCCTGGGGAGCCAAACGGAAGATACCCAGAGCACCGTTCTCATAGCGCTTAGCATCTTCGGGATATGCGTCGCCAAGCAGGCGTTTGACAGAGAACTCGCGGCCCTTGATCCAGATACTGGTGGCCGCGTCAATGGTGTTGAATACGACGCACCGGCAGTCGGCAGGTGACACAACAATGTGAGGATTATCCGGAGCCGAGCAAGGTCTAGCACCTGGCTTAAGAGCACGATAGAAGAATTCGTTGAAGTTCTTAAACCCCTCAACGGGTAAGAGAACTTCGGACATGTCAAGCTGGTGGAACTCGATGAAAGGTAAGATCTGAGATTTCGAAGCAGGATCATCGTATTTCTTGCCCTGCTTGATACTTAGGCTCTTAAGGAGCTTGCGGACTGTGATCTTGTTAGCCAAGGTTTCTGTTACCCGTACCAAATCGACTCACTTCTCTTGTTCTCCATATTGTTTGATTTCAAGCCCTTGTACAATAGTCGGATACCTAATCGTACGTAAACGCTCATCTTCTCCTCGTTGATCTGCCCGGTTAGGCGATCCTGGACAAGGATGTTGGCCGAGTTGGCACCAAGCTTATAACCACCGTAAGAGATTTTTGTGATAACTTTAGAGTACCACTTCCTCTGCGCTTGGCTGGCCGTGACGAATCCGCCCATCATGAGCGAGTTGACCTGGCGCCAGTCCTGGCTAGCACATGTAGCGATGTGTGTAATGATATCAGCGTCTCTACGCTTATTCAGCCTCGGCTGGTGGCAGATTGGACACTCTCGGATTTCAACTACATGTTCTTCGCCGCGATCGACGTTGAGATCATCCTTGTCCAATACATCACCTTCCTCTCCCGGTGTGCTGAGCTCAGGAACAACAATAGTTGACGTTCCCGACTGTGCTCCTTGGATGCTGGAGTCTTCTGAGCTAAGCATAAACGAACCTTCTTCTGAAGGCGTAACGCTACTACTCTGGCTTGACGGGTTCAACAGGTTCTTTACTTTGTCTGTGTCGGGTAGCATGTTCTTAAGCTTGTCAGTTACCGGAGCTGATCTACTCTTAGCATTTAATTGATCTTCCAGACAGATGACGGCTTCATCCATAGTAAGCTCCTGCTCGCCACTTGCTGCCTTGTGCGGGAATCGCTGGAAAAAGCTATCGATAGTAGACTCGCGTAGAGTAGAGCCAAGCGTATCGAGCATTGTGGTCAACTCGACCTTGCTGATCTCGCCACTTTCATCTGTGTCATACTGTCGCAACATCGCGCGCCAGAATTGTTGCCTCAGGGCGGGATACGGCATATACTTGGCGCGGATGGTCAACACCGGACTGTGCTTGGCTTCCCATTTTTCCAAATTCTTCATCTTCAGCGGAATAGTGAAGACGTGGAAATCGGGGTCGTCAAACTCACTACCGTCGCCATTGCCGTTGCCGTTGCCATTACCATTACCGTTTCCATTGCCGTTTCCATTACCATTCCCACTGTTTAGGTTCGGCACTTGGTCGGGAGTGAGTAACGCAGGGTTTGGAGCGGACGTTGGGGCGGCCTTCGTATCAGCTTGTCCCTCGGCCTGGGATAGTGCCGAAGCGGCACTAGGGTTCTTGGGCAATGGCGGCCGGCCCTTGCCTAAGCTCTGGGTTGAAGACGACCTCGACATGCCGAGCCTGGTAAGACGTGATTTTTGTACCGGAGTATACTCGGCCGGCTCCTTTAAATTATACAATCCAGTCTCAGGGTCGGCTTTGGGACTCCTTTCGATTAGTTCCTGCACGGGGAATGATGTTGAGGCAATGAAGTCATTTCCGGAGTACTTGTCGCGGTCGATGACGGTAAAGGCAAAAGAGTACGACTGTTCATGACTTAGAACGTGGAAAAGCATCTTTTCATTGAATACGGGGTTCAGGTTGTGACGAACAACCCGTGTACGGTAAGTCTTCTTGCCCAATGACACTACCACGAACGGATCCATATCGAAGCTAGTTTTCGTGAAGTTGGACTCAGGAGGGAGATCGTTAATGTTGCAAACTTCGAGGAATATCAGGCCAACCACATCACTACCACCGTTGACAAATTCGTACGGGTTTTGTCTCCTCTTGCGCTTGAGACCCTTGATTCTAAGCTTTCGCTTTCTCTTCTCGGCATTATCGGGCTTGTTCGGGTCTTCCTCTTCGGGGGTCTCGTCCTCATCTAGAATCTCGTCGTCGTCATCGTCGTCTTGCGAACCGTCGGTAGTATTCCGACTCAACTGGGGAGACGGAGTTGAACCCAACTTGGGTACCGAAGTCGGGCCAAGCATCGGCGTCATGTTGGGGGTAACGTTGCGGGATGCAGATTCGGGTACGGCGCTAGCAAGTGTGCGTAGCTTTTCCAAGATCTGGGCGTCCGTCGCATCCTTGTTTGTTGAGTCGAATAAGGTGCATTGAAGCAAGACTTCGCCTGAGACATTGTTTGACTTCTTCCCCGGTTTCTTGCTCTTTAGCGGGTACCATTTTGGCTCTTGTTCCGTCTTTTCGTTGGAGAAGATCTCCTCGAGAGCCAAGTCGAATTCGCCGAGATAGTCCTTGCCAAACCGATCCTTGTCCCAGCAGACACAATCGAGGAGTAGGTTTTCCACGCCGGTGATGGGGACGGTACAGACAACATTCCAGTCGGGGTTCAGCGTTTTCGGGACATGGTGAGTAACGAATTTGGTTTCTCCGCAAGTCAATTGGAGATACTAGGAATAAATAAGACATGTTAGAAAGTCTTCAATTTGCTTTCTGTGGTCAGAAATAAGTATTCACTTACTGGATCGGATGTACCTCCACGATCTTTCGCAGCTAGATTCCTTGCCTAGATCAAGCTCGGTTAGAATCCATGGCTGAAATCAACACCTAAATAAACAATTGGTTGGTCTTACTCGAAGAACGACTATCTTCAAGACCAACCCCGTGTCCTTCCGTTCCTGAGTGTTCGCATCGAGTTTTGACGGCATGGGGCTGGTGCTACGGCTATTGCTGGTAGAATTGGTAGTAGAACTGGAGGTGTAGGTTTTCAGTCGTTGAGGTATGATGCGAACCATGGTGGAGGGGTCTTTAGGGGAGTTGGGCTAACAAAGAATTAAGGTACAAATAGTGAAGTCGAATTCAAGGAACGAAAAGCGGCAAACGCGGATGACGTTGTGTTGGATCCCGTCTTGGAAGTTACTTGGTGCTTAGTAAACCCCCCTTTGGCTTGGACCTGACGCTTGTGATGTTCGGGCGGACTTAAAGCACTAGGGTTGATATGATGTCAAGGGGGAATGCTAGATTGCTAGATCATGCTACGTAGTAGATCTGATGTGAACAGGTTAGGTTATTAAAGGCTAGGAAAAGAAGGGAAATTAGGGTGCCACTCTTCAACGTTAACAATACTTCATCTGTTGGTGAAGGTAGGATATCATATGCTTTCGACAGCTAAGCTTAGGTAGCTATCATACAAAAAAGGAAAAGTGAAAAGAAAGCAAGGTAAGGGAATAGAAGCTTGTCATGGACCGAGTCGCTTTTTGAAGCTGGAAGCCAAGTTTTCTGGTTTGGAGGGGCATAGGAAATTCGGGTTGGTACCTGCTGTCCCAAGCCAATTGCGTTCGTTCTTGCAGTGGCACTACAGGTGTTGTCACAGAAATAAGGGTCCGGTCTAATTGGATATCCCTTCAGATCCACGGATCAGGGTTGATCCGTACCGAGATTA